>CAODLS011536234.1:0-25843 GCA_948243855.1 Flueggea neowawraea
GATTTGACAACATTCCTGATGGAATTTTGCAATGAAATTTTTACAGATAACATTTTCAAGGTCGCTGATCTCAAATATTTTGTCGAAATTTCAAAATTCTAATTTTCAAAATTCGACTCCGGACGGACTCGAACAAAAAACAAAGTTCGAGATAGTAAGTCGAATACCAAAAAATCACAGTAGGCATTCTAGACAGAGACCAACAATATTTTCAAAACATATTTGAAAAAATCGTGTTGGCTCTGATACCAATGAAGGAATCGTATACCGGTTAACTAATAAACTGTATAATAAATAGGTTCGACTTACTAACCTCGATTCCAGTGGAAGCTAGCAGTGGAGCAGGACCAGTTTTATGTTGGTCTTGCGAGCAAACCACGGTTGAGAGGTCAACGAGAATGTCTGGCTGTTTCGCATTCTAGATGCTACACGTGATCTGTGTAGGACTTGGGACTCTCCTTCTCTCTCGCTGAGAGCTCTCTCTCATTTGTGTGTGTGTGTTGGAGTTATGAAGGAAAGGAAGGAGCAAAGCTCCTTATATAGGCCTCAAATGGGCTCGTGGGCTTACAAGGCCTTACGGGTCTATTTTCATTCCTAACTCATTTGGGCTTACCAATTGGTTTCGGTTCATCGTCCCGGTTCATACCTTGACTAATCGAGTTTGCTTCTCCTCAATTGGGCTTTCTAATTGGTCTCGGTCCACGGTCTTGGTTAACACCTCGACCGACCGAGTTTAATTCACCCATCATGGACGGACCACTTTTTCCAATAAAAGTGATTTTAACATCTTGAAAAATGATGTACTTATCTCTACTACTCCTTTTTTTTTTATCGGATATCTCTGCTACTCCTTGTAATCCAACAAAATAAAATTTTCATAATAATTCAAATTTTAATCCCATCATTTAAGGTAAATGCAAATTGAAAAGAAAAAAGCAAGCTTCAATAAAGAGTGTCAACATGGGCACTTTTGCATCGCGTTACATTTGGAAACTAAAAAATAAAATTAAGGGTGTTAATTCGTGTTAGATATGTCGTAATTATGTCATATCATTTACATATCTCACATTATTATACATAACATAAATATTATAAAAATTAAATTCGTATTATTCGTGTTATGTCATAATTATATACTTACAAATCGTATTATCGTGTCAAAAAACTAAAATAATATTTTCATTTATCTGTTTAAAGAAAAAAAATCTATAAAAAATAGCATTTACGACTAACGAATATAGTGTAAAGTTTATCAAACTTCAATTTGAATTAATTAAATATTACTAAGTAATTTAATTAAAAAATTAACATTTTATTTTTTTATTTTGACAAAATTTGTATTAAATAATTAAAATTTTTATTATTTTTATGGACACATTTTCTTAATGGAACGATCAATTCACTAATAATATTTAATTTAATAAATCGGTTTGGTAGACTGATTTAGTTAGAATACAAAAACATGCTGATCCAGGTGTCACCTTCCTTCTTTGCAACAAAAAAAATCCTCTCCCTCTCTCTCTCTCTCTCTCTCTCTCTCTCTAGAATCGTCTCTCACTCCAACTCTCTACATCTCCTCTCTTTCGCTCTCGCTCTCTCTCTCTCCTCTTCGCATCGCATACTGTAACTCGTAAGTTCCTCTTATCTCCTGCTCATTTCTCTCCTCTCTGTAACCAATGCAATACGATCCGTTTCTCGTTTCGATGTTTTTCTTCTTTCGGTTCTGTTTTTTAATTTCTTTAATTAGTTGGTTGAAGTTAATGCGTTTCGTGTGTAATGTATATCTGTTTTATTATTTGAAATTGATATAGAATAAATGTCGCGTATATGCTGAAGCGTGGAATGTGTTGTTTGGCAGCGGTTACGTATACGTGTTGTTGAGGTTTAGAAATTGAATAATGCTATACTTGTCTCAGAACTCGCTGGTGGTTTTGTTAACTCGGACTGTTCTGACTTGAGTTTCGAAAGAATTGCATTGCGAAATGATGAAGGCTATGCACCGCAGGTTCGTTGTTTGTGAAATTTAATTTGATTTTTGTGTATTTTATTTGAATTTTTCTTTTGGTACATTGGCCTCAATCCAATTGTGTATCGTAATTTTCGTTGATGTGCGGGAATGAATTTTCGTCTCGAGATTGGTTTAATTGTATCGTATTTTACCTTGCAGTGGAAGTTCTAGGAAATCTAAAGATAGTGCGAGGCTAGTTCTCATAACGATTTTAGGAGTTGTTTTTGGATTTTGTATTGGTGTCTCGTTTCCACCGATCTCACTTACTAAGGTAGTTTGTTGACATTGCTTGTTAAGTGAAATGTCTCTTTGTCGCTGTAAGTTTTTTATTTTTTTTATGTTACAGCAGATTCACTTACCTTCAAGCCTGGTATCCCCTGTTGATGTTACCAATAGAGATTCGAATGAATTTAGTAGAAAAGATTCCAGTGAAAATGATGGATATTCAGATGTACCTAAGGTATTTGTAGCACTTAAGCCGGTAGATAAACTTTCAGTTTTGTTTTGCTAGTTATTTATCTTTCACCTGATTATTTTTTCCCAGATTTATGTTCCAACAAATCCTCGTGGTGCAGAGAGATTGCCTCCAGGAATTGTTGTTTCGGAAACAGATTTTTACTTGCGCAGACTGTGGGGAGACCCAGATGAGGTATGAAGCACTAGACAAAATCACAATGATCTGTAGTTGTGCTTGGGATTTGTAATTGTTTGCTATTGTGATGGCTAGACAGTAGAAACTGATTTTGTTTATCATTGACTTATTGAAGCCAAAAAGAAAGCTTATCTTTACTGTATTTAAGGAAAGTTGCAATAACATTTGGGATTTAATACTTGGATTTTCTGCTACCATAATTCTTCCTGTGTTGTTAGAAGCTGCCTAGCAACTTTTTTTTAGTTGCTTTTTCGAAAATTATTCACTTTGACTTTATGTTTAGTGCTGAGAGTCTTGTTGTGATCTTGAACTTGTGTTTCTCTATTGCATCAGTTGATAGTATTTGATTAAGAGTATTACGAGAAGAATGCTTATTCTGTAGGAAAATAATGGTTTACTTTGAAAAAAAGGTAATTGATATAAAAGTAGTTGGATGTTACTCATCCACACTAATGCTTCTGCGATAACAATATTGGTAGTCTGTTGCAATTGAGTTATATGAAGAACATAAGACCATAAATTTAAACAGGACATAAGAAGGGTTGTCACACCCATGTTGACCAGTCAACAGATAAGGATGATTCCATTCTTAATTTAATATAGTTTGCAAGTCCAACTTTTGATATAAAAGTTTTAGCAAACATTTAATCCATGTTGTCCATGATTGTTTGATTTGGTGATATTGATCAATTTGTATGCTTGGAATTTGGAAGATTATATTTTAGTGTCAATTATTGGTGAATCTTGTAGTATCTGTATGCATGATAATTTTATTTATTAGATTTTCTAAATGTTTTTCAGGATCTAAAGAAGAAACCAAAATACTTGGTGACATTTACAGTTGGTTATGAGCAGAGGTATAATATCGATGCAGCAGTTAAAAAGGTTTGATGTGATAACATTCTTTCTTCCCTTCATTCTTTTAGTTACTTCATGTTTTTCTGATGGGTTCTGAGGATCTTTTTCTTATATTTTGTGGTAGTTTAATGATGATTTCACGATTTTTCTTTTTCACTATGATGGTCGAACAAGTGAATGGGATGAATTTGAGTGGTCCAAGAGAGCAATCCATGTTAGTGTGAGAAGACAAACAAAATGGTAAAATTCTTAGCAGTTTGTATGGTGTTAAACTCCTGTATTTTGAAATTTTTTATTGGTGGTGTAAACATCAAACTAGATTAGCTTCTTCGTTAGTTTGTTTCTCTTTATGTACAGACAAATGCATTGCATGACTGAGATATTTACATATGTTTTCAGTGGGTCATAAATTTTCTGCTTGCTGTCATTTCATACATGTTTTTTCAGGTGGTATGCGAAAAGGTTCCTGCAGCCTGATGTTGTTGCAGCATATGAATACATATTTATTTGGGATGAAGATCTTGGAGTGGAACATTTCAATGCTACAAAGTAACTATTAGTGTCTTACATTTGATGAATTCAGTTGCCCATTTTCTTAATTCTGTTTTTTTTATGTAAATTACCAGATATATAGACTTGGTTAGGAAACATGGTCTAGAGATCTCCCAACCAGGTCTTGAGCCCAACAATGGACTTACATGGGAGATGACAAAGAGGAGAGGTGACAGAGAAGTTCACAAGTAAGCTCTCTTTCTCTTTCAGGTAGCAGCAAATCAATACATATATATAATAGCTAGGGAGTTTTCTCAAATTTGTGACAAGTGGTTTCTTAGTTGATTGACAAGTGGCATGGAGTGTGTTATTTATTGATGTCTTTAAAGAAAATGATTACTTCAATATCAATATATATATATATATATATATATATATAAAAAGTTTGGGAATTTTCCCAAAATTTCGACAAGTGATGTTTTAACTAATTGAGTTGTGAGGACTTTTCTATAACAAAAACAAATTTGTATATGTATCAATATATACATTTAAATCAATATATATTATTTCACTTATAAATATAGTTATATAAATTTAATACTATGATAAAAAATTTGGTTCGTAAATTTGATATATAAATTTGTAGTTAGCAGGTGATTTAAAATGGACTAGTGAAATGTCAACCTATTAAGCTTTTGAAAATAAAGAGTCAGATGAAAAAAATTAATGGTGATTTTATACTTTCGGTCAAATTACGATGATATTAGTTATATTAGTTTAATTCAATGCATGCATATGTATTCACTTGATTAATATTATAATATATGAATTAAAATCGTTTATTTTAATGGATCTATATACTTCTTTAGAAAAAATTAATAATAAATTTAATTCATGAAAGAATTATGAATAAAATTATAAAATTTCATAATAATTTTAAATATTTAATAGTTATATTTTTGTCTCCTAGTTTGCTAATATTTTGATCTTCCTCATTGAAGTAATAATTTTAAAAATATTTTAGAAACAAAAAATATATTATTTTATTAATTTAAATAAAAATATTGTAATTTACTGTGCATATCACAAGTATTGCACTAGTGTTACGTAATAACTCATTTAACTTGTATCGCACTTATTTTTCTGGTCTCCATGTCCTTCCACTTTTGAGAAATTTGTATTCCTGGATTGCTGAAACAGGGACACAGAAGAGAAGCCTGGGTGGTGTAGTGATCCGCATTTACCTCCATGTGCTGCGTATGCTTTCTCTCCCCATTTGTGTATGCCGTGCTTGGTATGCGTGCATTTTTAATTGATTGCTGTTCTTTTTTCAGCTTTGTGGAGATAATGGCTCCTGTATTTTCTCGAGAAGCCTGGCACTGTGTGTGGCATTTGATTCAGGTATTTTGGATTCAAGATTGCATTACTGCTAGTGCTATATATATATATATATATATATAAAATGGATGTTTCAGTCTTACACTTTTCCTAAGATGCTTCTTTTACAATATGACCTGTAGAATGATTTGGTTCATGGATGGGGATTGGATTTTGCTCTCAGAAGATGCGTAGAGGTCAGCAGTCTCTGTTTCTTTCTTATGATCTGAATATTCAAAGATGACAGCTAATATGCTCATGACACTTCCTGTCTTTATATGCAAGATTAATAAATTGTGTATTGATTGGTTTTGATAGTTAATCAAGCATATCATGAATGTTAGACCATTTTTTTTCTCCTGTATTTTAGTCATAATTCACATCACTTATGATCAAACAGAAGTGAAAATAACAATCCTGATTGATACTTCTTTCATGAAAATCTCAAATTTTTTCCCTAGCCATAACTTTATTTATTTAATTGCTTGATGATGAGGATTCATTGCATCATTAAGGTGCATTGCTTTTAATGTACTAGTATTCCATAAGAGAAGTTTATGTTAAAATACAAGGACAACATGCTATGAACATTGATGCTTCCTTATAGTCGTTGGAAGGGTAGCCTTAATAGATACATAAATAAGCTGCCACAAGCTCAACTCTAAATTCAATTTTTATTATATCTTGTCTGGTCCAACAGCCCGCACATGAGAAAATTGGGGTGGTTGATTCACAATGGATTGTTCATCAAGTTATTCCTTCTCTTGGAAACCAGGTGAGTCATTATCCTCTTTCATTTAGTAGGAAAAGTTTGAAAAGTAAGTTTATTTATGTTGGAAGAATGTTTCTACTATGTATTTTTTGTCTTGAGTTTTCTACTATATTTTGTTTGTGATTTCATAACACAGTTAAATAATAACAAAAGGTCTGAGTTTTCCTTGTGGATGCAAGCAAATTATGCAGTGGATCTGCTGTTTTTTACATTTAAGTTCTTGTCCTATCATTTTAACTTCAATGGACAAAATATGTTTTCTATATGATTGAGTGAATTCAAGGGAATAGGCGGAATTTGAAAACCATGATATCGGATCTTAATGCTCGTTCAAAGTTACCCCATGCCTTCTTCAAGGTCGTGAATCAGTTAAACAACATTACCTTTTTGGAGATATGCTTTGACAAGAATGTCTAAGTCCTAAATGTTCTTTGGGTGGCTTTATAATGTTGTCATGGCAAATTTAAGAGCGATGTCTTTAAAGTACTGACAATTACAAAGTCATTAGAGACAGGTTTGGTGATTCATTTAATTTTTTTCCTTGAATTATATAATAATAGTATTACACCTGGCTTTTACTTGAAACACAGATTTACTAATTTGCAAGTCTACAAATATCTCTTTATGAATTTTTTGGATCTAGAAATATGATGCATTGCCATGTCTTTGGGCCATTTTTTTTCTCCTGGAAATTTTTAGTATTCACTTAGAGCAATCAAACCTTGTGCTGAAGGAATTGGCCCATTTCTGTTTATGTCCCATTGTTTATCTTTTTCTTTTTCCTGTCTCTGTTTTATTTTCATATTTATGTCTTTTCATTAATCTTTGTAATTGCAATATGCACCTATATGTTCAGGGGAAGGCTGAGAATGGAAAACCTCCGTGGAAAGGGGTATGTCTGCCATGTTTTTTCAGTTCAGAATTCTTTCTTTTCCTATTTCTAACTTCTTTCATATTCTTCTTAACAGGTGAGAGAAAGGTGCAGATACGAGTGGTCTTTATTCCAAGATCGTCTTGCAAATGCTGACCAGGCATATATTTTACAGAGTACAAGGGGGTGAATCCTGCATTCTTTCATTCCATAGACCTTTCTCCATGTTTCATCTTCGAGGGATCTATTAGATTGAAACTTGTGCCATCTTTTGCTCAAGGTGATTGCTTATTCTTTGCATAACAGTCTGTCGCCTGTCAATATTTACAGTTTTTGGCCCGAGGGACCTGAAATGACATGAAAAGATGCATAGTTTTATAAGAGAAGAAAATTTCAAGTGTTTTACGGTTGTTCTCTCAAGCATTTTTCTTGCGACAGGTAAACTGTTTGTTTAGAATTGCTTCTTGTCGGTAGTTCAGGTTTCCGGCTCAATTCTTTCCAAGTTGTCAGAAAACGATTTGGCGAAATTTATTTCACGCAATGTTTATAACCTGTTTGGTGCCAGTTATGATGCCTTAACTAAGGCTACCTTCTGCATAGGTTGCGAAAGGTTCAACCTTCATCATGTTTCGATTTTCGAGCATGAGTAATATTTCCAGATTGCAAATGTTTATTCTACTTGATTATGGCATCCATCTTGTGTCTGTTCTTAAACAGAAGATCCTGACGGGTTAACGACAGGGATGATCGTCTTTATAATTTGACTCAGACTTTGTTTAGTCCTTAGACTTGCAAGTATTACAACATGATCCCAACCCACAGAGCCAAACCCGTACCTGATGTGGTGGTTGTCGCTGACTTCCCGTTTGGTTAAGAATTTTTGTGGTTCTCTTTTAGATATAGAAGGGCTGATTGAATTAGAATTGGTAAAAGCGGTTTCAGGTGGGCCCTGGGAAATCGACCTAAGGCTAAATGTGTGATGGTGGGCGAGTCATCGCTGTCACAACAAAGCTTAGGATCAATGAAATTGAGGGGCTCTTTAGATAAAATTTATGAATTTGAAGCTAGTAGATGTAACATATCTAAGTTTTGCATGTTAGCTATATTAACCTCTTTATAATCTCTATATCGAAGATATCTAACAAAAGCAGATTCAAGCTCCTAATCAAAAACCAAAAAAAAAAGGGCAGATTCAAGCTGCGAATTTTAGACAAGTGACAACTTCAACCTTTTATCATTTAACTCCGAGCCATCATGAAAATATCGTTCGAGATGAAGTTAGGTGTAATTTGAAGATAATATTTAGACTCACTCTAATTCAATATTGGACATCCTTGATCAAGTGCCTAGCGAACTTTCAAATACTCTCTTTGTCTCAATTTGATAGGTACCAACTACTTTTTACGGGAATTAAGAAATGTTAATTTTAGTAGTTAAATTCATTTAATTCCATAGGTTTTTCCTTTTATGCCATTTGTCTAAATGTGTTGGTAATTAATGATTTAGTTAAAAAGAAATATTAAATAAGGATAAACATATAACTTTGCTAATAATAAATGCAAAAAAAAATGAAAGTACGTCTATATTTTGGGACATCCGAAATAAAAAGTATGCTTATCAAATTGAGACGGGAGAGAGTATATTCTATTAGTCAATCTCCAATTTAATATGCTCACTAAGGATGTTAAGAAATAAAGCATCTCACATTGGTTTGGATAGTCTGACCACATTTAAGGTTTGGTTGAACCAAGAACATACCCATTGATGATTAGCATTTCATAAGATAAGCTTTGAGATTGATGCATTACTTGGAGTGGAAAAAGATAATTCTTTGGACTTCAACACTCAAATTGATAGATGTTGAGGGATTCAATAAAATTCTTACAATAATATATGGAATCACCTGAAAATCATGGATATTTGTAACTTCATAATGTGATCATGTCTTTTTTAATTGCTATAACACTAAAGTCAAAGAAAAATTAATTTATTAACCTAAAAAGGGTTTTTCTTATTTTTTTTTTCTAGTTGTTGATTCAAAGCATGCAAAGGAAAAATAAATCAATTATATTTTGGAGTGAAATTGAAGATTTCTCACCAAACATTAATTGATTTTGAGGGTAGCTAGTTATTTGCTTGCGTTGGCAGATATCTCATTTAAGAAATGTTAGTCTCACCTTCCTGGCTTCAGTGCTAAGAATTTTATAAATATTTTTCACTAGAGATAATTTCTTAATTAATTAAGGTATTATATACTAAAATATACAGACCATACGGTTTGTGAAGAACCTCATTGACTAATACACCCTTTGCAATATTAAATTGGGCGGAATGGAATTACGTATTTGCTTGTGACATCTTCAATCTTCATCTTGTTATTATATATTCATCTTCAGATATACAGTAACATGTAATTGACATTCTTGGTCATTAATTCTCATAAACCTTTTTCACTCAATAGAACTTGAATTCTATGAAAAAGAAGTCTCAAAACAAACATCCAGTTAGTTTAATCTATTTATCATACGTATTTATCCTGAAATCAATTTTGGGTCTTTTTTTATAAGTCATTTTTTTATCTACCGAAAATTGAACTACCAATAACTTATACTGGAGTTGACTCCAATATTAATAAGTTATAAGCCTATTGATCAATTTCGAGTCATTATAACTCGACTTTTTATAATCATGTATCATTTAAGAATTACAAATATTCATAAATAGTCAAGTCTAAGTGAGAATTATTATGGTATAAAGTAAATCTATGCATCTGAGTATGCAAAACAAAAAAAAAAATTGGATATAAAAAATGTTCAATTGATTAATTGAAAAAGTCTCCAACAGCATTATATTGAAAGAACTTGCTTATTGAACAAATTAATCTTCAATTGATAGTAACAACATAAAATTGATACCTTTTCCTTTCAATTATTGTTAAAATGTGCATTTCAACAAAACAAAAGAAAAGGAAAAGGATGAAAATAGATGGCAAGTATGGGTGTGTATTGTCATTTAGAAATGGATCTTTTACCATCTGACTGTACTCATAACATCAACCAAACTTCCTTCTGGAAGTGAATATATATGATCCAAACTAAACCCACACATGTGAGGCTTCAACACACATGAACCAAAAACAGCACAATATTCTCTAAATATACTAATGAGTTTGGCACCAACCCAACTCCTCCCATAAACATATAAGCCCTCTCTTCACTTTCATTCTCACACAAGCAACACTCACTCTCTGTTCTTTCCCTCTCTACAAACATCAAAACTGATCTCTCATTTCAGTGACCGCCTCAAGTTGATTGGTTTCTTGGCTTGATGGAGTTGTAGGAGCCCTGGTTACAAAATAGTAAACCATTTTGGTTTTTGAGCTTTCAGGTTGTTTGATATTGGAGCTATCTATTCTTGTTTCCCTTGAATGTATTGTTTCTCAATACCTATGAAACAGTGAATATTAATTAGTTTGTGGATTTGTGCAGAAGAAAACTGAGTACTACTTGGTTTTCTTTGTGAATTCTTAAAGGGCTCCTACATAGCAACTCCAAGAACCAAGTTCTCAGTGAATTCTTAAACTGAGTACTCTTCAAGGTATTTACATTTTTGTGCTGTTTTCATACAAATAAGTTGGTGTGTATAATTGTTTCTTCAGAAACAAAATTGTAAGCTGGCTATCAATGAGAGTGCCTAGTTTCTATAAATTATTGTCTTCAGAGATTGTGTATATCTATAAAAATATATTTGATTGTTGACGAGGTGCCAGACACAGTTATATTAATAGCAATACAAGATTGTTTGTGCATTGCATTTGATTGAAAATATAATAAAAATTTGTGCCTATACAGTTGGTTTTTACAAAGTTTATATAAATTTATTGTCTCCAAGCATTTACAGAGTTAAATGTTACTATATCCCATTAATGTATCTCTTTTGTTCATATATAATATGAATCAAATCTATAAGGGTTTTTTTTTTTAATTTTCTTTTGTTGGTGTAGATGGGAGAAATGGCAGGAATCCATTTGGGTGTGATAGGTGCACTGTTTCTATCAGTTGCATCATCTGTCTCCATTGTCATTTGCAACAAAGCTTTGATGAGCAATCTTGGCTTCCCTTTTGGTAATTAATTAATTAATAATTTTTTTACCGTTAAAATCTCCATTTTTTGATTATTTGAACTTCTTGGTGCAGCTACAACTCTAACAAGTTGGCACCTAATGGTGACATTCTGTACACTTCATGCGGCCCATCGGTTGAATTTTTTCGAGTCAAAATCAGTGGACCTGAAAACCGTAATGCTTTTTGGTATTCTAAATGGTGTTTCCATTGGTCTTCTCAACTTGAGCTTAGGTTTCAATTCCATTGGATTCTACCAGGTACTTCTCCTTTCACCCTATGTTTTAAGCTAATTGAGGATAAACAAACAATTGAGCAAAGTGCCTAGTGGTAGCAATGTTCATCTTGGGACCTTGAAGTTTTTGGGTCGAAACTCACCTTCGGTGGAGAGGAAATTAGGGAGATTAAGAATTGCCTCTAGTGAGACTCTTATGTACCCAAAAAAAAAAAGATGGACAAAAAATCGGTTTGGCCAAAAAAACTGAATTGAAATGGTTTGGTTCAAAACCGAACCAAGCTTATTAGGTCAATAGATAGTTTGGTTCTTTCAAGATTATTTGGTTTTCTGAAAAAACAAAATAACATTCATTTTAAAATCAAAATAGGTTTAATTTTTAATGAAAAGAATTTAAATTTTACAATAAGTCATAGCTAAACAACGTTTATAAAAGATACTTAAAATAACATCATTTAAATAGGAGGAATTTTTGCCGTCTTAATTCAAAACTTCTAAACTCATATTAGTTTACGAAATTGTCTTCATTTTAGTACACTTTTTAGGGATTATTGATCTACTGGCAGGGACAATTTAATAAATTGACTTGTAAGACAAAAAAACTTGTTTCAACTAAAGACACCAAATTTTTCCTTTAAATAGAACACATAAAAGAATCCATGATTGTTTGGTCGGTTTTGATTCATCAATTCAACCGAATGGACCGACCAAAAAGAGAAAAGATTGGTGGTTTGTTTTTGTTCAGTTGATTAGGCTTTTAAAACTAAAAGCCGAACCGAAGAAACTGAACAAACTAAGCATATAAAACTCAATAAACAAAACCGACAAACCATATTAGTTCGGTTTGGTTTATCGATTTAGTTCAGTTGTGTTTATCCATAGATCTGTTTGTAAACATTATGTTTAATTTCTTTAGAAGCTGAACAATTTTTATTTGATAGAAAAAACTGCAGAGAATATATGATCTGCAGCAAAAATCTGCAAATAATTGGCAGTATAAATGAAAAGTTAAAATGTCCAGGTCTTACTTGTAGTAACATTTCAGGGTGCCTTGTGGCATTGCAGATGACAAAACTTGCAATCATACCATTCACAGTATTGCTGGAAACTATTTTCCTGAAGAAGCAATTCAGGTCATAATTTATCTCAAAATTCTATCACAGAAACCTATTTTTTCTATGCTTCATACAATTAAAGTTTCCAATTTTTCTACTAATTGTTGCAGCCAGAAGATAAAGCTCTCTCTTTTTCTGTTGCTTGTTGGAGTTGGAATTGCCTCTTTGACTGACCTTCAGCTCAATTTTCTTGGGACAACTCTCTCTCTCCTGGCCATTGCAACAACCTGTGTTGGTCAAATTGTATCCTTTTCCATGATCAATATTTTATTTTCATTGATTGGAAATTAGTTTTTGAAATTGGGTTTGATGCATTATGCATGTATATTCTTGACTTGATGGTAAATTCAGCTCACAAATACAATACAAAAGAGGCTGAATGTGTCTTCCACACAGTTGTTGTATCAATCAGCTCCATTTCAAGCTGCTGTTCTTTTTGTCTCTGGCCCTCTGGTTGACCAATTCCTCACCAAAAGGAATGTCTTTGCCTATAAATACTCCCCCATTGTCCTGGTATTTTCTCTGCCCTACCTCATTTCCATTTTTTCTTGAGAAGACTATAAAAAATATTTTTTTCTTCTACAAGAAATTGTACAAATTTCATAAGTTAATCTGTTTTGTGCCAAATCAAGTAGTGTTGACTCAGGAAACTAACAGGAAGCTTAAGAATGTTGGAAGACCCCCATCTACTAGCAATGGATGGCCACCCAAATTGAACAATATGAAATCTGCTTTAATATCATATCAAAAACTAAACTGATAGAGAAATTACTTTGTTAGGTGGGATCAACCAATCATTTTTATGATTCAGTTAAATGGTACACAAATATCGATACTCGTAATAAAATGATTGCCAATAACTAGTAAGACTGTGAAGGAGTATCACGAATTCCTCCTCTTTTACCCAAAAATCTTGTGTTTGAGAATGGAAAAGTTCTAAAATTCGGCAAAGAAAGTTTTGCCCAAATTCTTTCGGCTCTGCTTTAATCTGATATGAACAAGATATCTGAATACCGAATTTCATGAACATTGATACTTTAGGTTCCATGGAACTGGATCACTGTTGTTTTGAACCAAGAGCAATTTCACATATGTAATTGATATGCAGGTATTCATCATTCTATCATGCCTAATATCAGTGGCAGTAAACTTCAGCACATTCATGGTAATTGGGAAAACATCACCAGTGACATACCAAGTGCTGGGCCATCTCAAGACATGCCTTGTTCTTGCCTTTGGTTACACACTTTTACATGACCCTTTCACAATGAGAAACATTGTTGGAATTCTTGTTGCCATTGGTGGAATGGGCTTATACTCTTATTTTTGCACCCAAGAGAACAAAAAGAAGCAGTCTGTTGACATCTCTTTGCCCTCCCAGGTACTTATGTTAAGTTTTGCCATTTTCTTCCCACACTTTATTTTATTGGAAATATTTGTGAAAATAGTATTTTTTTTTTCAAAAATATGGTTTTCTTTCACTTTGGTATTTTTTTATTTTCAGTTTAATATGAGTATATTTTCCCTTTATTTTTTGTTTACTGTATATATTTTCTGTGTTTTCCTTTTCAAAAACAAAAGTTAGAACTATAAATTTGCAAAACAAATTTGGTATTTGAGTTAAATTTTTTATTTTGTACACAACTATTGAATTACTAGACAACAAATCTACTACTGTTAATATCAATACTTGGTTATTTGGTGTAAAAAATAAAAAAAAAAGTGATTACCAACTATTGATGTTGGGTTTATTGCAGATGAAGGATAAGGATAATACTCCACTTTTGGCAATGCAAGACCAAGAAAACCATGAAACCAAGAAATCAACGAAGGACTCTGTTGTGTAGAAATAATATATAGGCCTTGTTTGGCGTAAAATTTTCATCCATCAGAACAGTTCAAATTCTGTTTATGTAAGACATCTTGTTGAGTGTAAATCGCTTTCATTCTTTTAATAAACAAACTTTCTTCTTTCTTTTGGCTTCCATTTTCTTCATTTCACAATCCTCTTTGTAACAAGAATCAATTAAGTTGTTTCTATCGTTTAATACGGTGCCATGTTAATCAAGTACTGTCTAATTAGTAACGAAGAAAACTCTAATACAAGCTTTAATTTTGAAAGTCAATATATATGTGCTTCTCACACCAAAATTTATATTTAACAATGCTTATATAAGTATTAATAAAATTCTCTTACTTTAAAAATAACTATATATTGAACTCGAGTCTCCAAACAAGAGCATTTTAATTCTAGTAGATTAATTAATAAAAATATCTCAATAAATTACATATTTCAAATAAAATAGTTTTAAAATCATAGATATATGAAACAGTATTAAGGGTATAATACTAATCGAATATTATAAAACAAAATAGGTGGGGAAGATTATATATATTAATAAGTTGTTCTTTCAAAGAATTTGTCAGGCTTGCACGAGTCCCACATCGCTAGAGCAAGGAAACGAGTAGAGGGAAAGAACTATAAAAGCAAGTTTGGGAGGACTTTCAAAGCATACCTTTCTCGGCCTTTTGGCTAAGATCAAGTGTAGTATCTGTTCTTATCAGTTTAATATCTGATACGTGGGCCAATGGCCCACACGATATTAAATTACTTTTTCTAGGGGGAGGGGCCACCACGGCAGCTTGCTGCTGGGTCTCTCGCGCGTCGCCCGTGCGTTGCACTACTGCAAGGGCCTGGCGCACCCCACCAGTTCGAGTCTCAAATTATTGGTGCGATGTGTTGTAGGGGCTACTGCATAAGATCTATTTGACAAACCGGGAAATTTGAGGAGAATGTTACAAAAGGTTACAAGAACTCAACGAAGGTATGATCAATAGACTTCTTAACTCTTTAAAATAATATTATTATAACTTTCAATATTAATGAAGAGATGATCAATTTTTTAATTAATATTTTATTATTAAATTTTAAAAAATAAAGTGAGAAATGAATGGTAACTTTATATTTTTATTGTCTCATTATTTATTTTTCTCTTTTTTTTTGATTTTATAAATAAATATTAATTATTAAAAAATAAATTAAATTTAAAAATAAATAATAAAATTAAATATAATATAATATAATATTATGAAAAAACACAATAAGAAATCTATTGGTTATCCTCTAAGTCGCACACTATTGTCGAGAGCGATAGGAAAAAAATTAGTTACACAAAAATGCCATTATCTTATCAGTTTACAATTATTTTTAATATTAATAGTTCTCTTTTTCTTTTTGGAGGAAACCGCCGACCATAACAACGGGAAAGAATTGTTTCCATCTGCAATATGAAAAAAGAATGTTACGAAGTTTTAATAGGTAAAATGAACATGCACGCATACAAGGTTGATTTCCAGAACGTACCGACACGGCGAATTGTTGATTTGAGCTGCTGAGAGAATAGGTTTGATTGTAATAATTGTAATACCATGCAGATAAATATTGATTGTAATACAAAACTTCAAATCAATTTAAGATAATTTGATAAAATTATCAAATACTTATCACGAATAATTTAGTTCCTACGAAGAATTTAAAAGTATTTTTGAATTAAAAAAATTAAAATATTTAAAAAAGTTTTATATCTATATATTTATATATGTTGTGATTAATGATAATAATAAAATATCTGATATTTTATAAATTTAGTAAAAGATCCACTATTTAAAAGACAACCAGCCCAAACACACGCCATATAAAGTGAAAAAGGGACAAGGGCAAATCGCGTCCAACAGAAATTACGGTTGAAAGAACAGTTTCCAACATCCCATTATAGTTATAGAGTATTTTAATTCCAGATCAAAGTATTTCTCTAGTTATTCATTGTTTTAAAGCATGTCCAACCATGCGTTTTTATTTTACTTTTTATTATATTATATTTAATTTAATTAATTTATTTTGAAATTTGAACCAAGGGGTTTCTACAACGGTTAGTTTGTAACGGTTAATTTATAAAAATTGATTCATAACGGCTAATTTGTAACGGCTAGTAAAGAATAAAATATATTAAACAAATTAAAAATAAAAAAAATTACATTGAAAATAATGCAATACATTAACTTGAAAAGTATATTACTTGATATGAAGTCCTAAAATACATTAACTATACTAATACCTTAGGTTAAAATTAAAATACAATACCCTAAATTATATTAATTTTAGCTTGTTTTTGTTTGATAATTTCACAATTTTTTTGGTGCAATTCAAGTTATTCGGGAGTCATGGTTGAAGTATCCTTTAACAATAAATCAAATTCGGCTAGCTGTTTTAGCTCTTGTCCAATTTATATTATGGTCTCCATCTTTTCTCTCAAATCATTTAACGTTTGGTTCGAATGGGCGGTGCTTTCGCCACTGTCCGTTGCTTTCCCCTTCCTCTCCACTGCCTTTTTTCCGATGCCTTCTTTTATGGGTGCTCAAAGTCGCACTTTCTTCATTGTTTCTCGATTCCTCCAATAACATCTTCATGATTTGCTCGTCGGAATCGTCCATCAAATATTCCATTAGCCATTTTTTTACATTTCCGAAGAGGTTGGAATCCATTTAGTAAGTTGTAGGAACTTTTTCGATGCCAAAATAAGGTGTATGTTGCATGGGATACTTCTTGGTCCATACATACAACTATTCCAACGGTTAGTTTGTAACAGCTAATTTATAATGGCTAGTTAAGAATAAAATACATTAAAAAATAAAAAAAATTACATTGAAAATAATGCAATACATTAACATAAGTACATTACTTGATGATATAAAATTTTAAAATTCATTAACTATACTAATACGCTAGATTAAAATTAAAATACACCCTAAATTACATTAATTCAAGCCATGTTTTTTGTGATAATATCACAATATTTTTGTGCAATTCGAGTTCTTCGAGAGTCATGGTCGAAGTATCCTTCAGCAATAAATAAAATTTGGCCAGCTGCTTTAGCTCGTGTCCAATTTGCATTTTGGTCTCCATCTTTTCTCTCAAATCATTTAACGTCTGGTCTGAAAAATGGGCAGTGCTTTCTTCACTGTCATTTGCTTTCCCATTCCTCTTCGACTTGCATTTTCCTTCGCTGTTTTTTGGTAGATTGGATGCATTTAGACTTCATCTACCTCAACTCTCACACTTGTATCGGCATTGGAAGAACTTGTATACACATCAATTTCATTATTTTTTGTCCTTTTGGATGACGTAGAAATAGGTAAAATCACCGGCCACTTCGGATCATCGTTCACCATTGCCCAAACATATGCTCTTGAGTGAAATGTTTTCTCCAACTTTGATAGTACAGTTCACAAGCATGTTGTTTTATTTGGTCTCCGCTCTAACCACTTCGATGCTCGCCCATCAATTGATTGTACAATTGGTTAAATTCATTAACATATGGGAGCAACCAATATCAATGTTGCTCGATGCTTGTTTGAGTTCTTGTATTTTTTATGCTTTTTGAAATAATCACAAATCCGCTTCCAAAATGCTTTATTGCTTTGCATGTTTTCGAGAACACTGACGCATGAAATGGTACTCCAGGCTTTCACAAGCATTCAATCATCCTCTAGTGTCCACAATTGACGCTTTTCGCCCCCACCTACATTGTGTTGTTCATTCAAATTAAAATTATTAATTCGTGGTTGAACTGATATCGAGGGGGTTTGAGAATCAGACAACGAACATGAATCTGATGCATTTGAAGTGCGAGATGCCACATTTAATGGTGGACTAGTTGAAAATTTTGGTGGAAAGTAAGGGTAAGTAAAATTTTCAGAAATTTGATTGTAAAAATTCGGTAGAGGGGAAAAGGGATATGATGGCAAATTGGGTGCATTTTCAGAATTTTGCGAATATGGAAAATTTTGTGGTTATAATGGGTATGATAAGTTTGGAGAATTTTGAAAATTAGGTGGGACAAATCCATATGGATGGTTTTGAGAATTTGACGTGTTGTTTGGATTAGGGTTTTGGGAAAAGAATTGATTACGGTTTGGATCCATTTGACAATAGAAGAGGAAGAATTGTAATTGAGATTGTGTGCATTAGATAGGAGAAGAAAAAATGTAATTGAAATTGTATATAAAAAAAAATGAAGTAGAGATTTAAGGAATTTATAAATGAAAACAATTAAAAAAAGAGAAAGGAACTGTTGTAGCAACGGTTCCCAAAAAAAAAGAAGTTTAAGGGACAGTTCCTTAAAAAAATTATTATTTTTTTGTTCTAACGGTCATTTAACTATTGGAACAAATTTAAAAATAAAAAAAGGACAGCTCTGGGATCCACCTGTCAGGTGGACCTCACCTCTTATGCGATTAGTGCAGACCATCCATATAAGAGGAGCATTCCCTCCCATAGTGGTGAGGTCCGATAGTGGGTTCCCTTATCTTTTGTTGAACTCATGGGACGAACTAGATAGTCTTTGTTTTTGGTAATTTGTAAGAATTTTTCAGAAGTATTTAAAATAAATCATACGAACCGAAGAAGTCATGCATTCAAAAATTATATTCCGACAACAAAAGAGAAGCAAAGGATTTAATTCCTCAGAAGGTTACATAGGTTTCAATAACTAAAATAACCGTTTATTATTTTCTTGATCATGAAACTATAAAGTTTACTCTAAAGGAAGTGCAACTCCACGTCAAAAAAAAAACTTGTATTTTCAAGTTTAAACCATCTAAGAACGAACAGGGCTAAGGTAAAGGATATAAACAGATATATATTGAGTGTTTTATATGAACTAATGGATCACTATAGAGATCCAGCACTGTAACTACATTAATGGGCTTTCGTGATCTCTACCCTTTTTTTTTTGAACTGGTATACGTCTCTACCTTGTTAATTAAATCTGTTTTGAAGAATCCAAGATCCCATGAACAATATCTTGACACTCTCAGCAATGTCCAATTGGATGATTTTCAAAAAAATGGGTAATTTTCAAATGGACAACTTACAAAAATATCTCCATTTTAATAATTAATTACAAATAGATAATTAATTTATTTTCTTCTCACATTATACCACATTTTTTTTATATCGTATCAGACAACTTATTTTTCTTACATCTCATACTACAAAATGACATTTTCCCTACATTTTTTACTAAAATTATTTTTTAATATTTTTTTAGTTTTAATCCTTATATTTTATTATTTTTTTCATTTTAGCCATTTTTGTTTTTTAGATTACTCTATTTTTTAGAATCAGCTTAAAATCAACTCTATATTTTTTTAAAAAAAAAACCTTAAAATCAACCTAATATCAACTCTATATAAACTCTACATAATTGTTTTTGAAGTCAACCTAAAATCAACCCTACAAAAAATTTTCAAAACCTTAAAATCAACCTAATATAAACTTTATATAAACTCAACATAAAATTTTTTAGAATCATCCTAAAATCAACTCTACAAATTTTTTAAAAATCTTAAAAAGCAACTTAATATCAACTCTATATAAACTCTACATAAACTTTTTTTAAAACACAACCTAAAAACAACCTAAAGTCAACATTAAAATCAACTATATATTTAATAAATTTTTGTAACCTTTAAATAAATATTTCTAAAAAAAATTTAAAACCTTAAAATTAATCTAATATCAACTCCACATAAACTTTTTTTAAATCAACCAAAAATCATACCTACATAAACTTTTTTAAAACCTACAAACAACTTAAAATCAACTCTACATAAACTTTTTTAAAACCTAAAAACAACGTAATTAAACTTAAAATCAACTCTACATAAAATTTTTTAAAACCTAAAAAAAACTAAAATCAACTCAACAAAAAAAATTATACCTTTTTAAAAATTTCGAAAAACTTGAATAATTTTTTAAAATATATTTTTTAACACTATTTAAAATTTCTCCAATAAATTTTAAAATAATATTATGAAAATTTTAAAATTATTTCTAACATTTTTTAACATTTAAAAATAATTGTTAAAATAATATCACGAAAAGTTTTAAAAATGAAATAAACACAGCAGCTAGGGTTCGAAATCCTAGATGTCGCCCTTAGGGGATCAGATCTGGCCACCACAAACCGCGACCAAAGGAGGCTGAGATCAACGAACGAGGACCAGAGGAGGTGGAGATCGACGGACGATGAATGGAGATCGACGAACGAGGCAGAGATAAACGGAGACCGACCAAACGAGGCAGAGATCGATGGAGATCGACCAGAGGAGGAAATGGCAGCGAAAAGAGGAGACTGACAGTAAGAGGAGGCGGTAGAAAGAGAAGACAAATGGAAAGAGGAGGTGGCGGAAAGAGAGGAGGGGGGCGGAGATAGAGAGAGAGGAAGAGAGAGAAGAGTGAATAGATGGAGAGAGGAGAGATAAAAGAAATTGACTGAATGAGAAGAAAAAAAATTGAGTACTTAATATAAATTTAGTTTATATATACTAAGAATCATAGTACAAATTGTAAATTGCGAGTTGGAAATTAAGAAAACTAGTAAATTACAGTATGATTGTAAGAAAAGGTTCTTATGGTAGTCAACAATGTAATTAATCAGTTTCAAATTTACAACACCCACATTAATATATTACAAATCAACTAGCTTACTTTCAATATTTTGGCAGAAAATATAAATTATGCATGTTAGAATCCCAAATTTTATAAATCACATTTATAGTGTAATAAATTACAATCCCTTAAAGCTTCGTTAAAACTTATTTGAAACTTATTTATAACTTGTTTAAAATATTTTCATTTTTCGGACTTTTTTATATGTTGTTTATATATTGTTTCTTATTTAAAACTTATTTATATGGATTTTATATGTTTTTCTTGTTTATATATTGTTTCTTGTTTTAAACTTGTTTAGAATTTGATTATAATCTATTCATTTTTTTGGACTTGTTTAAAACATGTTTGTATGTTGTTTATATGTTGTTTCTTGTTTTAAACTTGTTTAGAATTTGATTAAAATCTGTTCATTTTTTGAAATTATTTAAAACATGTTTGTATGTTGTTTCTTGTTTTAAAACTTGAATATTGTTTATATATTGTTGATTTCTTATTTATATGTTGAAAAACAACATCTAAACAAGTTATCGATAACATATAAATAATATATAAACAACAAACCAACAACATATAATTACAAATTTATTTATATATTATTTTCAACATGTAAACAATATATATACAATAAAACAACGCATATCTTATTTACATGAAGATTATATGTTGTATATATGTTGAAAACAACATATAAGCAAGATACCAACAACATATCAAAATTCAGATTTGTTTATTTATTGTTTTGAACATATAAAACATACGTAAACAACATATAAACAATATATCAACAAAACATAACGACATTCAAATAATATATAAACAAAAATATATAAACAAAAACAACATAACTTATCTGTACGAAATAAAAATATATGTCAGTGAATCTTGAAAAGTGACGCGCTTACGAACAAAATATTGAAAAGTGTATTTGTAATAAACAAAAACAGGTCGTGCGGAATAAATATTACAAAGTTTTGTTGGTATACTGCATAATTACCACTTTCCAATTCCATCCTAACTAGTAAGTTATTCCACTCAATGAATTTGTTAGAGCAGAGCATCTCTAATGCTCTTTTTATATTGATGTTTTTATCTATACACATTCTTTATACTATATGATATTAAAGATAGTTTAATTCTATGAGTTGAAAATATAATAAATATAAAAAAGAGATGTAAAATAATTAAAAATTAATTTTTTATGGAAACTAATAATATATCATTAAATTATAAAGAGTTGCATTGGAGAATAACTTTTTAATTACTTTATATAATTAAATGAATTCTTTATTTTTATTAAAATTATATTTTATAATAAAGAGCATCATTGAAGATGCTCTTATGCATTGGTGCTGGTGTCGCTTACTAGTATGGATTGGAGGAGGGTCTGGCATAGTCCGGTGACCCTTTCACTGCTGGTGGAATCCCATATATAGTATGGGGTCCCATTGGAGTTTGTAGCTGAAGGACCCCCTGTAGTAAGAGAGGAAGGTTGAAGACAAGAGAGTTTTGTCTTTACATTTTCCCCCCTTTTTTGGTTAGATCTGAATATGATCCATGGATTTGATGATGGATAAGTGTTTGCGTTGTGATTTGCAGAGAATAGATGGAAGAGGAGGAGAGGAGGGATTGGGGTGTGATCAGAAAATACACGTTAACACATAAACTATTATATCAATATCTAATCCACTAAAATAATCTACTTTTACTCATTTTGTCTAAAATAAATATCCTTTATCTCAACAACCGAGGTTAAAACTTTTTAATTTATTTTTAAGTAAGTTTAAGGAAATGCAAATGTAAACTTGTTTTTTAGAATTACATCACGTAAAAATAATGATATTCAATGAAACAAAACACCAACTAAATTTTTTGGCACTTGGTTTTATATTTTTCCGATTTTTAATGCAATCTTAATGAATGTCATAATTGTATATTCGTGTTTAATTTAAAACCACATTGTGATTATAAATGTGGTATTACTACAATGAGGACTCTTAAAAAGAGTTCTCATTAAGGACTCGAGTTACTTAATTTCAGTCTCAGTTACTTAATTTTAGAGGTGATTACTTAATTGTAACTCTAAAAGTTACTTAATTTTGGATGTTGTTACTTAATTTAACCATATGTTACTTAATTTTGATCGGTTACTTAATTTGTATAAATTAAGTAACTATGACTGTTACTTAATTGTTGTTGAAACTACTTAATTTAAGACTCAGTTACTTAATTTACTAAAAGAGTCCTTATTGTAGTAACATAAATGATATCCAAAGTTTGTTTAGTGTGTTATGTCAAGAAAGTTGTTCTTAAAAGCATTGATAATGAAACATTTATTCAACATTTTCAGAATATAAAAACTCGTATGATGAATTTACCTCATTTACAGCATGAAGAGACACCACGACTCGATCGTCTTAGTACCCTTAGCGGTTCAAAAAAATCTTAATTGTAGTACTACTAATATGTGTAATGAACTATTTTGTCGCAATTTCTATTAAATTTCAACTTAATATATTATAAATTTTCTTAAATATATTTATAATATATTTGAATTTTAATTATTATATATAAATGGTACCCCACTCAAATTTTTTTCTGCGTCCGTTACTGGTCACTTCCAATATTAAAAGATCTAAGTTTCAATTTTTGATTGAAATCCATGCATAAAGAAAAGTAAAGTGTTTAAAAAAAAGAATTTGAGTCCAGTAACACTTTCACTAATTTTGTTTAACAGTTAAAATTAAAATGGGAAAATTGTTAGTTTAATTCGTACCAGCTATCAACGAATCGCATGAACCATATTCTAGCTTCGAGCTGTCCTATTTGCCTATGTTCCAGTTTGGTCATTTAATTATTTGTCTGAATAATAATGTATTAATGCTCGGGAGATTTGTACCTCCTCAATGTTTGTTCGTGATCTTAGTGCATGATTTCTCTATTTGATGGAGTAATATTCAACTCAAAAAAACAAGTTTTTTTGTGTGATTAAAATCAAAATTCAAACTTCAATATCAATAAGTACATCCCACAACTAATGTTATTTTTGTTAGGGTTTAAGCACTCCTTTTTTTGGATAGTTCATTTAATTTACTTTTATTGAAAAATTAAACTCTTGACTTTTTATTATTACAAACGATCACAGCGCTACTAAACTATAAAATCATTGATAAGCACTTGTTAGTTTCGACCTTTTAAAATTGGAAGAGTTATTTCTGATGATTAATATTTCTTAGTCTAATATATAAGTTGAATTTAAGCAATAATGGATTGAGCTCAAATATGGATGTATGAGTTAAAACAATTTTTATTATCTGAACTCAAATTTGTTTATTTAATTGTCCATGTTTATCAAACCACCTCTAAGTGCTTGTTTGATATTAAGAAAGTATATTAAGGAAGTTTAATTTTCTTGAAAATAGAAAAAAATACTAATATTTGATTTGGAGGAAGTGCAAAATTAAAAGGAACTTTGACAATTTTTCTTCTTTAATTCTAAAAAAAATCTCTTATTGAATGGACCTGGTAAAAAAATCATTGGAAGTCAATTATTTGAACATGAAAGAATCATATACCGGTTTAACTAATAAATAGTATAATAAATAGATTAGACTTATTAACCTCGATTCCAGCATAAACTTGCAGCGGAGTAGGACCAGTTCTATGTTGGTCTTGCGAGCAAACCACGGTTGAAATATCAGCGGGAGTGCTCGGCTGTTTCGCAGTCTAGATGTCACACGTGATATGTGCAGAACTCGGGACAGGAGGCCGAACCTCTCTCTCTCTCTCGGTTGAGAGCTCTCTCTCTCTCTCTTTGTGTGTGTGTTGGTGTTCAATTAGACGAAGGAGCAAAGCTCCTTATATAAGCCTCTAACGGGCTAATGGGTCTAATGTGCCCAACCGACCCATTTCATTCCTAAATCAATTGGGTTTGTCAATTGGCTTTGGTTCACGTTCCGGTTCACACCTTGACTAACCAAGTTTGATTCTCCTCAATTGGGCTTTTCAATTGGGCTCGGTCCACGGTCTCAGTTCACACCTCGACCGACTGAGTTCGGTTCACCTGTCATGGATGGACCGCATTTTCCAACATCTTCCACTCGCACATGATGGTACCTTAACTCGTCATGTATCATGATAGAACTAATATCAATCATGAAGAAGATCTCGTTTCATACAGTCAAATAGACCGCGCGACCAATATACGATGAGAGCGTAATTGTTATACTCCTGTTAGGGTTATATAACAACTTATATCTCAATCCTACTAGAAGGCGTCTCTCGAAGACCAGCTCCATTCTACCAAAGTGTATGCGACAATAGCACAAATTGCTGAAAACGTATGCCTTCCCCTAGTTTGTAACCACACAATCGCTGCTTTCGGACTACTCGATCTCACAAAAGCTTTACTCATAGTTCATATATCATGTGTCACGCTACATGAGAGTCGACTAAGCAAACTTTTGAGACTAGTGCGAATGCGTCTAGAAACAAACTTCCCATCTTACACCAGATAATTTGTTGGATCAAGGGTGATCAACATTAAGTTCCTTTTGTGTTTTGAAGATGTGCAAAACCTTTGACTTGAAGTAGAACACGTTGGAGAGCTCGGAGTTGCGAAACAAGCCACTGCAAGTGCTTCATGTACGTTAGAAGTGTGTCACGTACATGACATAGGATTTGACGAAAAGCAGAAGCCACTAGAACCCTCTGAAGCACATTTCACGTACGTAAGTAAATGTTAACATACATGTATTGTAATTGACGTGCGTCAGATATAAGTTAACGTACACAAAGCTTGCTCAAAGATGATCAATGTACGTGAGATTA
>CAODLS011536338.1:0-17522 GCA_948243855.1 Flueggea neowawraea
TGCTGCCTCTGGTGCACTATGTGAAGCATGCAGATCCACAACAGAATGAGCAATAGGCTCAACAGGTACTCGTCTAGGTCTACCTCGACATCTACCTCTACCATGTGGCATATCTACAGATACAGACAGACATAACATTTATGCAAATGTCAGCATGCTACATGATCGCCACAATACCAGACATATATCAGAGGGGTATACAGAAGCAATTGGACTGACTCAATCAAAGATACCTATGTTGTCATCCACTCACCTGGACACCGAGCTAATAATCTGGTCGCAGTCCACTGGTGAATAACTGGTCGTCTCGGGAACAGAACAGAGCAGAGCTTAGACAAATATTTATAAACATATCAAATACAGTGACTGTAGCAATACCGGAGAAGCATGAAATGCAAATGCAGACTCAAACGCCAACGGCATCAGGAATCTGATTTCGATCGAAAATATATCACTCACGACCCAAAAATCAAAATTAGTGTAAAATTACGAATTAGTCCCCAACTTTCATAAAATTACATTTTAGTCCCTAAAACCTCGAAAATTAATAATTAATTCCCAAAAATTCTCAAAAATTAATAATTAACCCAAAACTTTTAGAATTTATAATTAAATCCTCCAAATAACTCAATTTACAAATAAAACCTCAAATTTATCAAAATTGCAAAATTAGCCAACATTTTCAAAATTTACAAATCTATATCATATATTTCCAAAATTAGAAATCTGACCTTATGGTAAATATCAGACCCAGTCCTCTAATTTTTTCAAAAAAAATTAGAATTTACAACTTAGTCCTCGCGTCAAAATTATTCCAAAAATACCTCAAATCCTGAACCAAGCGAAACCCGATGTTCGCAATGGTTCCAATCAATTCTATTCAGTCCATGGAACCTAAATCTAGCTTCGATTTGCATCCAAAACCTCAAAATCATCCCAAACCAAAATTCAAATTTTCGGACCAAATCCATTCATCCATGAAAAATCATCAATCTTCCACTTTTAAGCTAAATTAATGTTCATTCAATCTCAATCAATCATTACCCAACATAAATCAACTACTTTTTGGCCTAAAATCACCTAGAACCGAACCCTATAACTCCAATTTGGCACAAACCTGAAACCCACTCAAACCCACCATTTTCATCCGTGAAACAAGCAAAAATGAAGAAAGAGAAAGAGAAAATCATCTTAGCATGGTAGGAGGAACGAAGAGGAACGAAAGAGAGAGAGAGAGAGCACACACAGAGAGAGAGAGAGAGAGCACAAAGAGAGAGACAAAATCGATGAAGAAAACCAAAGAAGAGAGGGAGAGCACTGTGCAATCGGGTCTGTTTTGAAAATGAAGAAGAAGAGGGAAACGACGTCGTTTTGTATAGAAGGAGAAATTAAAAATAACCAAAATGACATGTCATCTGGTCCCTGGCGACGCAGTACACACGCGAATGACAGTGTGTAGACGCGGACGACAAATTCTAAAGTAATTCAAACGACGCGTTGTTTCCTCCCATTTCACACGAACGACCTGCCGTTCCAGATCAAACGACTTGTAGTTTGGTCAAATGCAATAAATGACCGATCATTCGATCCTTAATTTCCATAATTTATTTTCTATTTTCCATCAATAATTATTCAAAATAATTACTCCAAATATAATTACCCAAAAATACTTATAAAAATTATTTGGAATATTACAAATTGTGTCTTTATGCATAAAAATCATGCGCTTCCACGTAGATTTAGTAGATTGAACCATGACAACAACAAATGACTTAGTCAATGAGTTTTAGTTAATATCAAGGTGTATTCTGAACACTCAAAAAATTAAGGGTTATAATTTAAAAATGTCTAATTCTTGGGGTAATTCATTTCTTAGGCCTAAAATAGAGTATTTTTTTGTGTTATGATCAGTTTATTTTTTTGGAAAATTAAATAATATTTGCAAAATTTTCAAATTTTTGAACAGCTTTTTTTTTAGTTTTCTTGTTTTTTTTCAATTTTTAATTTTTTTTAAAAACTAAACGTGCCCTAATTTTCTTTAGAGGGGAAAGAGATGAAAAATTCGGCCAAAAGTAGTCTTTTTCTTTTTATAGCTTTCGATAGACATGATATGATTAGGATTAGCAAATCATTTCAGTTTTCAAGCACCATATGATACCCAAAAGGCCCTACCGACTTAGTACTGCACATGCACAGAAAGCTCCGCCATAACATGAGAGCTCTACACTATAGGACTAGGACGCACCCACCAACAAATGGGATCTCACCTACATCGCCGTCTACGAAAGTTTTCATTTCCACGCCTCTTATATGTATCACTTACAATACTCTTGAAAATAACATTTTACAATCACATTTATTTGCTGAAGTTAACATTTATCTACAAACCATGATCTTTGATCACCTTCAAGTTGGTGAAACACAGATTAATTAATGAGTTATTCAATCATTATAATATAATTAAAGACAAGTTCATTAATTAAAGGACATTCTTGGAACAAGTACATGGTTAGAACTAACCCAAGTTAACTTTCTCTCTCTCTTTTTCAACTCCACTGTCGTTATCTCCTTTCCACCACCATTTGGATCTCTCTGCTTACTCCACTGCCGTTCTCATCTCTCCACGACAATTCTCGTCTCGCTGCTTACGTCTCTCTCTTTCTCAAACTCCACTGTCATTCTTGTCTCTCCACCACCGTTCTCATCTCTCTCTGCCCTCCAACCCAGTTACCCAGATCTAAGAAAGCCAAATTCTAAAAATTGGAGAAGACCTAGAAAATCGTACTCTCTCATATTTATATGTAGACATATTGAGGAGTACGAACGTTTTGAGGAGTACGAACGATCTCGTTTTGAGGATTGGATCGGTTGGGAACGCTGTCGTTTTGGTGCTGTTGCATGCCGTTTTGAGCAGTACGAACGATCTCTTGGGGGTGAAATCGAAGCGACGCCGTATGGGTACCTGCGTGATGATGAAAATGATATTCAGAGAGGATCTTACAGTGGTCGATTGCTATATTTTCTTGTAATTGTAACGGTGCCTAGATTTTAATGAAAAAAATCATTTTTGTTGCGACGAACTGACTCCAATTTTTATATATTTCCTTTATTTGTATTCTGTATGTAATTGATTGTTACTAAGAAAGAAAAAAAATCCAGATCTTGAGTGGATGATGAAGATGATGTTTGTTCTTGAGTTGGATTTTAAAGAACAGGTTGAAGAGGAAATAAGCCACACAAATTTACCTCTGTTTTGTTTTTAGGATTAATGGTTCAGGGTGTGGTGGTGACCTTGTGGGTGGTGATGGTGGCTACGGCGGTTGATGATTCCTGCACTAAATTTTAAGATTTTGATTCTTGATGTTTCAAAGATGAGTTTTATTTTGCTGTGATGATTCCACACAAAATGTTCTTACACAATTATTGGCTTGAAGAAAAAAAAATTACAATTATTGGTACAGATAAAATGAAGAATAATAAATTGGTGTATGTGTGCTGATAAAACAGAGTTGACGCAGTAGATGATAATGGTGTTCTGGAATCAATTTACTCTTGTACGGCAATGGAGCTTTTTTTGAACTTGGGTAAATAGTTAGTTAAAAAAACCAAAAAAGTAAAGACAAAATTTATTAATAAAATAAGAAAAAATTATTTTATACATATTAAATTTTAATTGATTTGGTATATATTTAGAGGCTTAACCAAGAATTTTTCGAAAAGTAAATATCTGACAGCGTGTTAAAAACAGTACTAAAACCACTTCTCCAATATTCACAACTTGCCCTTCTTTTGATTTCAAGAACTCAAGCATCTTTGCCCCTTTCTCTTCTCTCACGCATGTTTGTGACTCAAGTGCTTTGAGTGAAAATAGTTCAGTCCTGCATAAGGTTCTCAGCGACTTCCATTCATCAGTGCATTGTGTGGCCCAAACAACCCCTATAGGGTCGAGAACACGTTCTTGCAGAGGACCTGACTTTGGAGCATATCTACCGGAAAGAAACCGATCTTGGGTCTTCAGAATTTCCGTTGCAGCCGCTGGAGAAGACCCAATAACGAGAAGTTTCGTTCCAAGTTTCAGAGAGGACCATGAATTTGTGCAAGTCGTGACATGGAAACGTGAGGTTGTTTCCCAACATGGACAATGTTTCCTATAATTGGCCATGGCTTAGGACCTGGAGGTAGACGTCGATGCTCTTTTGAAGGTGGAAAATTGATGGATATGAAGATGATTACAATTTACAAGCAATAACAAAGGAAGAAGGTGATAAGGAGAAACAGGTGTTGATAGATGAGGTAAGTTTAGGAAATTGAGTCCATATTTTTTGGAAGCATGTTGTTCTGTGAAGGATAGGATGAAAAATTTGGCTTCAATAGCTGGTATGAACCCACAAAATTTATGTCAACCCATTTACAGCTCAGTTGCATACGAACCATCCTTCTTTACGACGATCAGTCGTTTATCAATTACTAACCTTTGTTATTCGACAGCCTATATAACCAGCATGGAGTTACAGAACGATAAACAAAAATGAAGTTAACCGACTCAATGACAGAATAATTCAACCATTGAAGAGAAAAAAAGATTGGATAAATTAAGGAAATGGATGAGAACAATGACAAAATACTGAAGACATTATGGCCAATCATAAGACTATATTTTGCTTCAATTTAGGTACAACCAGTAGGGGTTGTTCCTTCTGTAACGTTATACCAAACTTTTCATTCATGTCAAGGTTCGTAGGATCCTCGTTATTCGCAAGGAACCAATCAAAACAATGGATTAGAGAAGCTAAAACCATAAGAACTTGCCTTGAAGCCATTGGCAATCTAGGACAACTCCTCCTTCCTGCCCCAAATGGTAAGAACTCATAGTCATGTACTCTGAACTCAATACTCGACCCAATAAACCTCTCGGGTCTGAATGATAATGGATCATCCCAGAAATTGGGGTCACGTCCACTTGCCGAACATTCACAAACACTTCTGAGTCTTGAGTGTATCTATAACACAAGCACTTGAGGATTACAATGAGAAAAGGTATCAGAATAGCAACAGAAGCAGAAAGAAAATTTATGTGTGATGTGAGAGCTTTCAGATCCATGCAAAAGGGCTTGTTTAAGATAGTTTTGGCATTCCCTTCACCATTAAAATGTGCGCCATTAAAAAAGCCGCAGAGAGAGATTTTTCTTTTTCACAATGAAGACACAGATAGAATTTTTTGACGGAAGACACAGATCTTTGTATTGTCACGTATGTTCACGACTTAACGTTTGGGTGCTAAAAAATGATTTCACAAAAGTTATCGGGCCTAAACGTTATTAGAGAGTTATATAGGGACGATACTTGTGTTTAAATAAATTAAGACGGCTGACGGCACACGCAATGTGCGGAGTAAGTTGAAGAAGTCTGTCCACAGGTTAGGGTTTTAGGGCACAAAATCAAGCAAACCACCGAGTCTTTTTGATTACTCAACAATGGGCGACGAGGATTACAACGACATGGACATGGGGTCATCTCTCTTTCTTTTTGTCTGTTTTTTAGAATTTGGATGGAAACGAACATAACTTTTGCTAAGGTTTCGATAATCATGGTGGCAGATACGAGGATCAACCACCGGAGCCCGAGATTGAAGTAAGTGGAAGTTTTTTATTAGGTTACTCTTTAGATTAAGTGAATGTGGATTAGTAATGGTGTTAATGTTGGAGGAATAATCGGGGCTGGAAGGGGCAGAGGTAGATGTCGAAAACAACAATAACGACGACATGGGCGTAGAGCCTCTTGAAACAGAGGGCAAGGAAGAACAGGATCCATCGGAACGCCCTCGTAAAACATCCAAGTACATGACCAAATATGAGCGTGCTCGAATTTTGGGTACCCGTGCCCTTCAGATTAGGTATTTTTACTTTTATATGCCCTATAGTGTTGGAATTGAGTTGAATGGATTTGGTTAACGGTTTCTCTTCGCTTTCGGCTTTGCGCATGAATGCTTCTGTCATGGTTGAGTTGGAGGGTGAGACCGACCCTCTGGAGGTATGCTTCGTTAGTGGCTTAAGGCCATCTCTAACATAGACTCTCACTGCAATTTTCACAAAAATATACCATCTAAAAATATATAAAACCAATAACTTTATTTTTAATTTTTTTAAAAAAATTCTCAATATTTTTTAAAATTATGTTTTTTATTATTATTTTTTTCACAAAATAAACATAAATTTAATATTATTTTAATTATTTATTAAATAAAATTAATTATGTAATTTAACAAAAGAAAAATAAGATTAAATAAATAAATAAACAAAAAAAATTGCTTAATGTGGCTCCCCATTATAACAAAACTCTAAAAACCCTCACAAAACTGGTGCTGGTGCTACCCAGCACCAGTTTCACCAGCACCAGTTTTGCGTTTTCCACAAAATTAAAGCAGGGTTGGAGTTGGTCTAATAAGACCGTTGATCCTAAATTACTGTCACAGTCCTTAAATCCATTTTTTTTTGGCCTCAATCTTACCTTTACTGTTTTCCTAGTAGTTTGTCGAGGTTTGTACATCTGTGTGCTTCAGTTCTGTTTTCTTCGCATGAAATGTACTTCTATTTCAATGCAAGAAAATGATCACGCAGGTATCACAAGTGAGGTTGCTGATTCATGCATGCTTTTTGTGTATTTCAATATTACTTTTTCCTCAGACGTGCAGCTGTAATGGATTGTGCAGATGCTTGGTTATTTTTATCTTCATATCTGTTCTTTAATTTTCAATGTTCTCTGTTGTAGCTCATGCTAATTTCCAGTGTTGCATTGTTGCCAGCAGCATAGCAATCTTATTATTTGTCTTATTTTCTGGTTCCTTTGAGCTACACACATGCTTTGCCTTCTTGTTTCATTCATTGTGTGGTCTGGTGTCTTATTTCTTCATATTTGTTCAGATTGCTATGAAGGAACTGCGAGAGCGGAAAATACCTTTTACCATTCGGCGCTACTTGCCTGATGGAAGGTGAGATTGTTGATATGAATTGAAACCAATGATTTTTACATTTAGTTTACCACAACTGACAGAATATTGCCATTTGCTTGTACAAAATGAGCTACATTCGGTTATTTAGCATAGTCGTAGTTCTTTCTTGTTTAATAACTTGTTTTCAATGTGAAATTGTCCAGTTATGAAGATTGGGGAGTTGATGAACTGATTGTAGAGGATTAATGGAAGAGGCAAGTGGGAGGGCACTGAACAATATCTTGTCATTGTAGTCAGTTTTCAGTTATCAAGGATGGTTTGCAAAACCGGTGTATGATATGCAAACTGTTAACCATATGCTGCAGCCTCCTAGAACATGGTTCATTAAAGAACCGTGAATTTTGGAATGCTTGTTTGTTGCTAAACTTGAGTAATTAAAGCCATCTACTGCCTGTTTGATATACGTAGGCCTTGTGGTTGTTTTGAACTTTACTCCTTGGAGTTCTAGATTATTTTTTGGAGTGGGAATTTGGTTTGTATTTACTAGACTTTGGATGAGCTTTAAAAGATCAAGTAAGGGAAATTTCATGTAGAAATTATTGTCCGTCGCAGTCAGTTCGGTGGTTTGAGTTACTGAGATCAATCCTTTGACAAATCACAGATGCTCTTCTGATTGACAGAGCTTGTCATGGTTTCTCCTAAACCCAATCCCATGCATGAACAAATTGAAGGCATATTTTTTTTCCTAAAATGAGAACGTTCTGAATTTATGGGCCAATTTTTTCAGGCTGAAATCGATTGGAAAACATGACATTGGTTCAAAAACGTTTTTTTATGGATTGTTTTAGATTGTTTTACAGTTTTCTTTTTTTCTTTTGGTGGAGAGATTGTTTTGCAGTTCAACATGCGATAAACGATTAATAGCCTACAGACGTGATTACCTGTCAGCATAATTTGTTTGTGTCTGATTGATTACCTACGGCCTATGTGTTGTTTTATTACTAAATTGTTTGCCGTTTTATTTTAAAGTACAAATTGAATCCATGTGATTCACGTAAGGGGAAAGCTTGCTATATTTTAACGCCTAGCAAGACCGACCATCAATAAGAAACAAGCGCCAGTAACCCTATTCTTTTAATTAAAATTTTTGGTGTCTTGATTCAAATTCTTTTATTTGGATTTATAAAATGCACGGTTAAAAGTGTGATGTGTGCAATACGTTCAAAATGCTTACAATATAGAGAGATTTTTTTATGATTTTTAGCCAAATTGATCGAGCACAAACAAAAAATTGAGGTTTCATTTATTTTTTTGTTAAAAAAAGATTGACCTGAAAGAAGCAGCACAATCTTACTTTTTTTATTAGCGAGTGGTTAGAGAGAATAGGACGTATTAACTAATGAAAATTAGATGAGACGATGGATTCATCTGGAAAATCTTCATTGAAAGACCCATTAAAGATGCAGTTAGTGGGCAAAGAATGATATTCTAGATTCCACCAACTAATTAAGGCACTATAACTCTGTGTACTAGGCAGTATTAATTCCTTTCCCGCTATCCGGAGATTCCCACATCTCCACCATGTTCTATGTTTTTAGTGCAACACTTTTAGAAAGTAATAAAGCACAGCCCCAAGTTAAAAGTACCTCCCATATTTCATTTCTTTCTTCTTATGCTTTGGCTTCTAATTCTACTGCATTTTAAGTGGTAGTTGGCTCAGGAACTTTCATGTTTCTCTCTGGCTCATTAATATTAATTAGTGTACGATTTAATTAAATTAAGTTGTTTAACCATTTTAAGCATAAAACAAAAAGTACATAGAGAAAACCCTTTCTCATTAAGTAGAATGTAAGTTGAGATATATGTAAATAATTAATGATTTGAATTCTTGATTTGACGTAATGAGCACGCTTTAATTATGCACAACACACATTGAGGATACTTTAACTTACTGATATCTACATGCTTTATTTTCATACACAATAAAATATTTTCATTATATTTTAGTTAAGATTTTATTCATGAATCTCCAAAACGTAGATATCATTATGATTATTAAGGTGAAATAAGGCAAAAAAAAAAAAGGCAGGCATCAATAATTCAAGTTTGGATTTGGTCTAAGGAACGTATGTACATGTAATGAACAGTCAAACGCGGTTGTGTGGTTCAATCTTTTGCTGACTCAGCCCGTTTTGCAGATGTGTATGAATTGAATGTATGGTGTGTGTATGTATGTCTCTGACTCATCACCACATCTAATCTCAGGTTTAGGGCCTTGCTAAAGATGATTAATAGTTGCATTGTTGGGTGTGAAATCATATAGCCCTGAATATGATGAGAACACTCCTGAATCCTAATTATTGAATATTTCTCTTAATGATCCCCTAATTAATTTGTTTATTTTTATAATTTCCCATTGGGCACATCAAGAGGGACCATTGAGTCACCATCTTTAGTAAACAAATCAATTTTGAACTTATAAAAAAATATGTGCATTTTAGGATAATGAATTGAAATAATCTGTCAAACAGACACTTGCAATTTTTTTATGGCGACTGCTTAATTTGCCCTTTCTGGATTTTAATGATTGGACACCCGAGGCGAAACGTGTAAAGCTAGCCTTGAAAAAGAATTCATTCATTCATGTATAAAATGTTGAGACACATGCAGTGCGTGATTGAATTGTGAAAGAGAACAATTTGACAGTAATGGATGGATTTGAAGTTCTTTTATCAGGCCAAATCAACTAATTAACTAATGTCATTAATGCCATGGTGTTCATATGTTATTTTAATTCATCTTTATTCAACGAAATAATTAAATCAATTGTCGTTCCCAATCTGGTCAAGAGATGCGAAAGAATTGATATTAATCCTCGTCACTGCAATTCAGAACGTAACTTGGTATATTTAATTTTTTAATGAAAAACCCTTCAAAGAATTGAACGAGGAGAATGTTTATATGCAATTTTTTTGTCTCTTCTCATAATTGATAGGAAAATCATAGCACATATCTTAATACGGAATATCAAGTTGCATGTGTAGTTCGTGATCTCAATACAAATTGTTCATGTTCTTAAAGCTCGCGCACCCTTTTGTTTTGTGTTGAGGACGAATCCATGTGATTATGGAACTGAATTAGTACCTTAAACTAATCTCACCAACTGTGATTAAGCATTAAATTATGCCAAAAAAATTGTTAATCACGTTGACATACGATTTCTTATTTCTTCAGACCAATCTCGCATGTGACTGGACAGCCAATTTCTCCACCAATGTCATAGCTTGGAGGGTAATGTTGCATAAAATCTACAAAAATCTTGCTAAGATTATATAAATTTAAACAGATCTTGCTCGCGAATGAGGTTTTAACACTTAATTACCAATGCAGGAACATTCAAAGACCAAGCCAGTTTCAACCACGTCAAAGAAATAATTATGACGTGTGATTACATTCGGTTTATAAGTTGGATTGGATCCGTGGGCAAGTCCTTTCTTAATCTGAGTGTGTATATAGTTAATTTGCTACTAGAAGATTTGCAACTCCATAACTACTAACTCTAATTAGATAGCTTCATAATATACACCTGTGCCACGCAATTACTGCTCTTAGAATATTTTAGATACGCAACTCTTATTGGCAAAATAAATAAATAAAAGACCATCATTATTACAAAGACTTATTGACGTTTCCCTATTTCAGTAAAATTTACTACCGTTTATTTAGTTGTTTCTCATCACGCAAACACATAGGTTTTGATAATCTCAAAGTGAGTTTGGATAATATGATAAATTATTCTCAAGTCAAGTCTAAAAATTAATAATTACATGATCCAATATGTTTGGGTACATATTCGATTCTTCTCACAAACCATCAAATCGTGTTTGGATAAAAAGAATTTCTTAACTACACTTGGTGTATGGCTTTTACCATACACCAAGCCAATGAGAAACGAAAAAGAAAACGCATATATTTTAGTATCTCACTTTCTGCCTTTTCAACACTTCTCTCCAAAGACACTCTCGAAAACCAACCCAAGTATTTCATCTCCTTCCTCTCACTGCTCTTCAAGAAATGAAGAACATGGTCACACCTTCCTCTTCCTTCTCTCCCCCAACTTCCCCTACAATCTATCTTCTTCTTCTCTACCTATGAACTAAATCAACCCTTTAAATTATACACCAATCTTTTCATAATCTCTTCTTTAATTTTGTTGTTTTTTAATTAAATATTCTTTTCATTCTTTAAGTATGGGGGCTGGTTTATCCAGTCTATCCGCATCGGAGATTGGATGTTCATGCCCTCTAAGTCCAGGCCTCGGCGACGTGCCGGAGAGCTGTGTATCGTCAATCCTGATGTACTTGGATCCAACGGAGATATGTAAACTTGCAGGGTTGAATAGGACCTTTCACGGGGCTTCTTTGGCTGATTTTGTGTGGGAAACCAAGTTGCCTTCCAATTATAAGTTTCTTGTCAACAAAGCTTTTGGTGAAAACCATCCTGAGAGTTTGAGTAGGAAACAGATTTACGCAAGATTGTGTCGTCCTAATTACTTCGATGCCGGCAACAAGGTACGTTCCTTGATCGATGCCTTACAATATTAGCAAGAAACTACTTTTTTTACATTAATGGACTAAATTGTATACCATTAGGCAAATTAATTCATGTTGATATTGAATGTTAATTTTAATATTTTCAAATTGGGATTATGCAGCAAGTATGGTTGGACAAAAATAGAGGAAATTTTTTCCTGATGGTGTCTTACAAAGGGCTGAGAATAACCGGGATAGATGATCGGAGATATTGGAATCATATTGCTACGGAGGAATCAAGGTGAGATATTTCTTTTTCTTTCTTTCTTTCTTTCTTTTTTGTGGTCTTAGATATTTGGCTAAAATTTTGATAGCTAATTATTAATTAATTAATTACCTGATCGCGAAGTGACACATTTTAATTACTTCACCGGGGAATCATTTGCACAGTCCAAGTTTGGTTACATCAAGCATTTTCATTGCAAGTTTTTCTTTGCATGTGGTTCGGGTGACATTAGTCGTTCTTCTCAGAAAATGACATTATTTGCAGATTTCTTTCTTCTTTTCTATTTCTTCAAATATCTTCATTTATTTACCATCAACGACATTTTCAGGATTATCATTTTCGATCATTAATAGAATATCTCAATTTTGATCATTAATAAAATATCTCAATTGTCCGGATGCGAGTCGGAGCTTGGTAGGAAACACCAGGAACGAATATGGAAGTCTACCGTTCTTGTACATAGTATATTTTTTTGGCGTAAGTAAAATTTCTGCTATTCTACCAAAAAAAAAATTCTCAATTGGTCTCAATTGGCTTTGGCACCAAATTTATTATGGACATTTACGGAGACAGAGACTAAATTAATTTGGACCCAAAAACGTATGATTTTTTTTTAAAACCAAGAAAAGTTATATGGTTGTGCGACTTAAAAGTGAAATGAATTCCCTTTTTTTATTCTAGAAATGTGTATGGGAGCTTCCTACTTTATAATTCATATCATTTTCGAGTCATTTTCAAAGCGCCAGAATCGTCAATTATTCCGCGAAAGATGCCATCTATCTATTGGCCATTCTTATAAAATTGGGTTTTAAAATGTTCTAAAAATGAGCCTATACATACAGCTATTGATAGAAGAAAAATTAAAAAAAATGTTCCGTAAAATGGACCATCCTTCATTAATGATCCATGTATAAAATCGTCTACCCCAATAACCAAAATCTTTTATAGTAAGTGCTTAATTAATGTGTTATCAAAAACCTTTTAATAAAACAAGAAAAATAGAATCTGCAATTGATAACTTGGCGTATAATCCTTCTTCCAAAGAAATTAAGCTAGCTATATCGGTCTTCGTTAAAAAAAAAAAAGGAAGCTATATGGGCTATTAATTAACTGCCTTACAAAATCAAGTAGAGCTTAATTATAACAATTAATTTAACAATTTCACACACATCATTGACTTGCAGGTTCCAATCAGTAGCATATCTTCAACAAATATGGTGGTTTGAAGCGGTGGGAGAGATAGATTTTGAGTTTCCAGTCGGGACTTACAGCCTATTTTTCAGACTCCAGTTAGGCAAATCCTCAAAGAGATTAGGCAGAAGAGTTTGCAATGTCGACCAAGTCCATGGCTGGGACATCAAGCCCGTTCGATTCCATCTATCTACATCCAACGGTCAGCATGCCTCGTCGGAGTGTTATTTACACAGCCAAGGAAATTGGGTTCGTTACCATGTTGGTGAATTCGTGGTAGAGAACCCTAACACTCCATTGAAGATCAAGTTCTCGATGATGCAGATCGATTGTACTCATACTAAAAGTGGTGTGAGTCTTGACTGCGTCTTAATTTGTCCAAGCGAGTTAAGAGATAAATTCAGACACTTGTAATGTAATTAATTAGTCTTAGTTTATACATACACAATAGGGAGTGATAGAAAAATAGAGGGTGATCTTTTTTCACGGTCCACAATTATTATTATCATTTGAAGCAAAATCATGTAAATGTGTGTTCTTTTATAATTATCCATATTTGTTTTGAATGTATGGTGGGGTTTATCGTTGCATCAAATCCTATATATGTACAGTAGAAAGATTGGAAATAGAAGTGGTTGTCTGTGTCAATGTGCAACAATGTTTCATTATATTGGGAAGTAGTAGCAATCGTGAGGTTCGGACTGGAGTTGGCATGGTGGGCTAGGCACTGGGGTCACTTGGCTGATATGTGTACTAGTGGGACTATGGTAAGATTGATAGTTCACCAATCGGTGGCGACATTAATGCCCATTGGCAAGCAAGCGTCAAGCATGGCATTCTTATCCATAACAAAGGAGCAGCCACTGTAAACTGGGACAAGAGGTGGTAATTCGTGTGTTTCGTGTTGTCTTTACTTGTTAAGACGACTTGATTAGACGTTATAATACAGATACAAAGTGATTAATAATCGTGACTAAGAGTTTATGACATTCATGTTGTCACTGGTGGGCCTGAAAATGATGCCAGAAATGGCCAGAGTTACTCATGTCATTGAAGTAAAAAAATATGATTGAACCTGTGAATGTTGGACAGTGATTATGAATGGGAGTGCTCGAGGAATCAAAGAGTCTATGCGTTATTAACTCGAGGCCTTGCGCCATCCCTGGAAAGGAGCTGCATTTCACATGCCTTTAGCGCTTCCAGTACTGATAACTATCCTGAAGAAAGTATTCAAAACACCTTGGAGCCAAGTGACGGTTGAACATGGAGCTTCATACTGGCCTAGTAAAGGGCAATGTGATCCACTTGTTCCTGAGAGGTTATTTTATAACTTGAAGGCAAATCTATGTCTCATCACCGAAATCCACGTTCAACCATTCCAAGGTTAATCCTAATTGCTTGTGCAATTGTGCTTTTTGCTTGATATCCTGTGGGGACTGTCTGTAACAACTTATGTTTACATATCAGCATACTTTCAGTATATATTCATCTAAGGCTGTCCGATTCAAACTGGGGTTTCCCAAGTCTGCAACGGAATTGGTGAATGATGCACTTCTTAATAGTTTTGTGGATGTAAACCAATGTATGACAGAATTGTCTGGACATATACCTCACCTGAATTTCCTATGGCTCAAGTAAGTTTCATCACTAAGTGTACTTGTCATAGGCCCTTCACATGATTTCTGGTTGCAGTGTTCTGATTTATTGGACCATTTTGATGCTTCATATCATTTATTTTCTTTGTTATATGCTTGAAAATAATTTCGATAATTCGGGATTGTATATCTGTATGCGAGTTCTGCTCAATATTTCTTTCATGCCTTATTGGCATAAAACTTGATTATGTGAAGCTAATGGACGAATTTCAGTCCTTCTGCTCCTATATAGTCTGTTAAAAGATCATGCGTGACTCTCTGTTTTAGCGTTTTCTTTTCAGTAACTTTGAAGTTGATTTAGTTTAATTGGCAATTGACAGGAAAACGGCTTGCAAAAATTTAAGCTACTTGAACCTGTTTTTTGTATTGGAGGAATTCTGCGAGTAGAACTATTGGGTAGAGTTCAGAGACGAGATGGATGGACTATTTTATATGTGTCATTCCTTTCTGCCAAAATACCTTTTATCTTCTCTCTTTTTCACAAGAAACAAACATAAGAATTGCAAATATGATGTTTGCTGCTATTGCCAGCATCTCACCGACAACTCTTCAGATGAAAGGGACATTGATCATCGAAATTTGGAAACTCGCACATAACCTAAATTTCAATATCTTTGCAGTGCAGGAATTGTTTGTTGTGTTCTATAGCATATTTCCTCAACATGGTGGGAACATCTTACTTTCTTTTGTTGACATGTTACACAGTATCTCTAGTGTTCAAGCTGTTGGGCGGCCACTATTGCCGCCGTTCGATGAGACTGGTGGAGAGAGGAGTAAGAAGTTGAAAACATGTGCTCTTGAGCTCCTTGCTTAGGTCCCCGCCAATCGATAATGACGAATCAGATAAGTTTAGGGCGTAGTAGTTTTGGAACTTAATGTAATTATCCGTTCGTACAGGTGTTTTGATGTGGGATTTCCGTATGCTATGCTGATGCAACTACACCATGAACTCTTTTCCGATAATCATAACAAGGCCCCATTATCTAGTTTATTAAAGTAGCAGGTCTGTTATGATTGCCTGATTGCAGTACAACTCACTGCCATTAATCAGATTCCGATGACCATCTTCAACTTCAACCAATGGATTGCGAGAAACCAGAAAACTCATTTGAATATCATATTAGTGTTTCAGTTTCCATCCAGTAGATTACACTTGCATGACTGATGACGTAATCCATAAGCAAGTAGAAATAAAAATAAACGAAAACAAAAACCTAATAACCTACTGAAGTACATGGGCCTGATGTCAACAAATTCCAGAATTAGAAGAGGCAGGAGAAAAGCGGCTATCCAAATATTCTGTACATATGTATCACTGTCATCGCTTGCTCAATAAAAGCAAGCTACTTGGCTAAACCATGTTAGTCAAGCCTTCCATCCATAACCCATATTGTCATCAAGGTTACCGTTAAAAAACCCATTTTCTGAGAATTCTTGTCCAATATCCTGAATCATGTCATCCTGTAAATGTAGATTCTGAGACAAATCTGGCGCTTTCTGATTAAATCCGCTATTTCCACCACCAGCAGACGATTCACTGTTAGAAGCAGCTTTAAAACTGTTGCTCCGGCTAGGTGCAGATGCTCCAACATTTCCCGACACCATCAGACTTGCTACAGGTGCTGCTGGAGTACTGCTTCCAAAACCAAATCCGTTCCTGCTCATGTTCCCATTTCCATTCTGCTCAGAAAGGGAATGTTGTCGCACCCCTCCCCCACTGTTCGGCATTTCCTGCAGTAGCTGGTGGATCATCGGCTGCTGCAACGCCTGGTTGCCCTGGGAGGGTTGTGTGTGGTTCTGTTGGAGTAAGTTATTACTGCTCAAGGAACGCTGCTGCAGCTGTTGCGGCTGTTGAGGACGTAAATGAGGACTCGAAAAGCCACTTGTAGGTAAATTTTGCATGGACCCAGGCATGAACGCATTAGGTCCTTGGAAATTTGAAGATGGGCTCTGGTTAGAATTATTGAGTGATGATACAGCCTCCTGTTGAAGTGAACTATTATTTGAATTCATGGAGTTCTGCCTCATGAGGAGAGTCTTGTAGTTGTTAAGAGCCAAAGCAGCTTGCGCTGAACCACTCAAGGCTCCTCGGTTAACCATGTGATGATTGTTGCCAATATGATTATTCACACCCGGATGCAATGCCATTAGCTTGTTTAAAGTGTTGCGGTCAGTTGGTAGACCCTGAACACTAGCTAGCTGCTCCATTTCTTGCATCTTCTGCATCTGGAGTTTACTTGTAGTATGCCGAGGATAGTTTTTCAAGCCCTCTGCAAATATGGTAGCCTTAAGTCAGAACAAATCATTTTAAGCAGGTAAGTTGAATACTAAGTTGCAAAAATACTAAATGCACCACCACACCAGAATCCAATAAAATTTAACATCACTAGACCTCATGTTAACTGAAGCTGGAATGAACCACAAAAAAAAAAAAAGGTATACCTCAATACCAAGATACGAAAATAATACTAACTGAATATAGAATGCAGGTATAATAATTTTTAACACCAAGTAAAAGGAACCTAAAACAAGACTCTCCAAGTCTGCTTGTTACACAAGCTATCAGAGACTTACCAATCGGCCCAACTTTATTCTCCCTGCAAAAATCAATCAGATCCTTCATGCTATTAACAACCTCAGAAATCTGTCACACATTTTGAGCCAGTGGTTAGAATAAGAACAAAATGCATGATGAACTGCAATTTGACGGCCTAACATCAGAACTATCTTTGAGAGTTGGAGATAAAAGGGGTAAATAAAATTGAAACACAGCTAATTCATACCTGCAAACACCTAACATATCTTTTGGAGAAGCCCAAATCATTCAAGGACTGCAACTCCAAACTTTTTGCGAGCTGGCGCCCTGCTGTCAGAACCCTTAAGAAGAACCATTGAATCAGATAGGTGAT
>CAODLS011536363.1:0-13958 GCA_948243855.1 Flueggea neowawraea
TACCCATTTCTTGTAATGTTATATTTTTCCTCTCAACAACACCATTTTGTTAAGAGTTCTAGGTGCCAAAAAGTTATGTTCGATACCTTGTTTATTACAAAATTTTTCAAATGGCTAACAATCGATTTCCTTTCCTCTATCACTTCTAATAGATACAATTGTGTATCATTTCTTGTTTTGGACCTTTCTACTAAATTTAGTGAATGCATGTATGGCTTCATTTTTGTGTGCAAGGAAAAACACCCATGTAAAATGTGAAAAATCAACTACAATGACATGCATATTATTTACCACCTAGACTCATGGTAGATGTAGGACCAAACAAATCAGTATGGAATAGCTCAGTGGTCTAGATGTAGAAATCATGTCTTTGCTTTTGAAAGATGTTTTAATATGTTTTCCTTTAACACATGCATCACACACAACATTGCTTTCGAACTTCAATTTAGGCAAACCATCAACTAAGTCTTTTCTAGAAACTTTTGAAATCAAATCCATGCTTACATGTCCTAATCTTTTATGCCAAACCCATGCATCTTCATTAAAAGCCGAAAAACATTTTTCATTGAAAGAATTTGTGTCATTCAAGTCCACAACATAAACATTTTCATGCCTATGACCGATGAATAAAACTTTTCTATCTTTTATGCTTTCAATGATGCAATGAGATGATTCAAAGACAACACGATTATTCATATCACACAATTGACTAATGCTAAGAAAATTATGCTTTAAACCATCAACAAAGCAAACATTTTTAATGATTGGTGAATGTTCCTTACCCACTTGACCTTTACTTATGATTTTGCCTTTTGAGTTCTCTCCAAATGTCACATATCCACCACTCTTGAGTTCAAGCTTGGAGAATTGATTTTTGTCTCCGGTCATGTACTTGGAACAACCACTATCAAGATACCAAGTGTTTAAATTCACTTTGGCCTTTATGCATACCTACAAAAGTTCATTTTAGTTTCTTGATTTTGGTACCCATTGTCTTTTGGGTCCATAATGGTTAATCCTAATCGTGTTAGGAAGGATGATTCCTTTGGGAACCCACACCTTCTTCACATCAATGTAAGTATTATTTCTAACATTGCACGAATATGCAATATGTCCTATTTTTTGCAATAGTTGCATTTAGAAAATGGAAATGATGCATGCGATCTAACAAACCTAGTATAATATGATTTTTCATCATTCTTGTAATCATATCCCAAACCACTGTTGGATAAAGACAACCTTTGACTACCAAGAAGCTTGTCAAGGTTTTCTTTCCCCTAGGTGAGTTAGTAAGAAACATTAGTGAGCCAATCAACTTTCTTCTTTAATGCAATGTTTTCATTTACTAATTCATCATTATTATTAGACACACATTTAGCAAGTTCATTCTTTAATCTATCATTTTCCTTTTTTCAAGCTATCATTCTCATCTTGCAAAGCATCAACCATTTTATCAAACTCACACACAATCTTCTTTAATGCAACATTCTTAATGATAATGTTCCTAAATTCATCATGCAATGATTCAAATGCTTCATATAATTCATCATGAGTATAAGAATAACTTACCTCATTCTCTTCATTGTCTTCCTCTTCTTCATTGTTTCCAAGTGCCATGAGACATAGATTAGCGACTTCTTCAATGTTATCATCATCCGAACTATCATCGCTATCACTCCAATTAGCCACCATTGCTTTGCTTTTCTTCTTAAACCTCTTGTTGGCTTTCTTTAGGATAGGACATTCGGATTTTATATGACCCAGTTTCTTGCATTCGTAGCAAACGATGTCACTTTCCTTTTTGTTTGAGAAGTCTTTCGAACCATCTTTCTTGGATGGATATTTGGAGAACTTTTTCTTCTTAAGGAACCTCTTGAATTTTCTAGTAAGAAGAGCAAATTCTTCATCTTCTTCTTCATCACTATCACTAGAAATTTCATCCCTTGAAGTTGAGGCTTTAAGTCCAATACTCTTCTCCTTCTTCTTGTTCTTTTCTATTTCCTCTTCTTCTTCCTTCATGCTCATTTCATGAGTAAGCAAAGAACTCATGAGATCCTCCAATGGTAGAATTGAAAGATCCTTTGCTTCTTTAATTGCATTCTCGATTGGAGCCCAATGTTTTGGCAATGATCGAAGAATCTTCCTTACTAGTTCAAAATGTGTGTAAGTCTTTCCTAGAGCTTTGAGTCCATTCACAATATTGTTGAATCTATCGAACATAGCTTGAATTGATTCATCTGACTTCATCTTGGCGAGCTCATATTTATAAACAAGTAAGGATACTTTGTTCTCTTTAACTTGCTCTGGTCCTTCATAAATGACTTCAAGAGTATGCCAAATTTCTTGTGCATTTTGGCATTGTTGCACCTTGTTAAATTGGTCTCTACTAAGTGCACAAAAGAGAATGCACATAGCTTTATGGTTATAGAAAACAAGCCTTCTATCATCATCATCCCAATCTTTCTTTGGCTTGTAGATCTTTTCACTATTAACAACTTTAGTAGGAACAAATGGTCCATCTTCAATAACATCCCAAACATTGGTGCTTTCTGACTTTATGAATGCCATCATTCATGTCTTCCAATATATGTAATCACTACCATCAAAAAAACAGTTGGGTTAGTGGCCAAACCTTCATATTTAGAAACATTATTCATGGATACCATTTGGATATTTTCTCTTAGGTTGTGAAACCAATATCATAAGATTAAGCTCTGATACCAATTGTAAGTCCGAAATGGCAATCCAAGAAGGGGGTGAATTGTATTACTAAATTTAATACTGATTTAAAAATGTTTTACAATAATCAATATGATTTAAAACAAAGTAAGAGCAATAAACCAATTTACACAAACAATAAATGTAAAGAGAGAAGGGTTAAAGAAATCAAAGTCAATGTTTATAGTGGTTCGACACTCTTAGCCTACGTCAACTCCTAAAGCTTCCTCTTGAGATTTTGAATCCACTATCAACTTCCTTCTTTAATAGGTGCAGACAACCTTTACACAATCTTGCTTATTATGTGCAAGATTAAACCACTCAAGTACAACCCTTGTTTTCAAGTTAGAAAAGAAAACTATTATCTCTCTATTATAGTGATTTTTGTTTGAATTGAAGAATGAAAATATAATCTATCACTTTCAAGCAAGAAATAAATTGCAAGTGTAAAGGAACTCTTGAGAGGAATATAAATGATTTTCCAATAAGAACAATTGAAGGCTTGATGATGTTGCTAGATGATTGCAAGTTGTTGTTCATCTGTTTTTGAAGTCTCTTGGATGTATTTATACCTTTGGAAGTCGAAAGAGATGTTGGAGAATTGATTAGAGTCGTTGTGAGATAGAGCAGCTATAACATTTAATGCACTGACACCTTGTCTAACTCAAGTTAGCCCTTATGAACATCACGATTGTTGCGCCTGTTACTCGAGTAAGCAAACCTATAACTCAAGTTATCCATAGATGTTACTGTTGGGACCACCAACCCTCAACTTTTTAACTCTGATCTAGTCAGTCCTAGGTATAATTATGTTGTCTCCAATCATAACTCGAGTTATCCATATTCTAATTCGGGTTAGTCTTCAATCTAATGCCTCATGTTTCATTGATTTCTCCAACTTGTAGATAATGTAACTTGAGTTGAATTTATGCCCCTGATGCCCCAGAATATTTAAATCGAGTTGTTCTTCTTGATAACTCGAGTTATGTAGTTGTTGATTAACTCGAGTTGGATTCTTATTGACTCGAGTTGTTGCTTTTGATCATCGCCCTTGGAAAGTTGTGTTACTCGAGTTAAATGCATATAACTCGAGTTGCCTGGATACTGAATAACTCGAGTTGGTCATTCATGTAACTCGAGTTGCCTAGCCCCTGTATAACTCGAGTTGTCTCTTCAATAACTTGAGTTAAATATTTGCACCTGATGGTCTGATTTTTCTTCTTCACTTTTAGACGCGATGGTTACTTCAATAACTCGAGTTGGACTAATATGTAACTCGAGTTAGCCTTGAACGAATGTTCAAATATCAAACTTAATTTCGTTCATCATCAAAACACAAAGGGATCCAAATGTTAACCACCATTGGCTCAACAGTTGGGTTACTGGGTTGTCATTTTAGCTTTTGAGATATGTTTACATTGATTTTGTATATTTTTAAATGTTTTGATATATTTATGAATATATTTGATTTCTAATAAAATCGTATATACTTTATCATGTTTTCTGCTAATAATCATTTTGACAAATCTTTTAATAATCTGAATTGTGGGGTAGTATGTTCTAATATTTGAGTCTTGTGTGAGATGGGTCAGGCTTCCATAGAGCTTGGGTCCACAATGGGTCGTGACATTTATAATCTCATAGCACCGAGCTCGGGTCAAGCATTATAGCTAGGTGGATAACCCCTTGATCTGTGTGGCCCTAGGTGGGTGTTGCGGTGACAAAACTCGGCAACCTTACCGTGTTCAGCTATGACTCTATCGAACATTCCACAGTGGGAAGGAGCTGCATGGTCATGCCCAGCAGGGATAACTACGACTGGTCACTCCCATTCCCATTTTCCTTTTATATGTATATATAAGCTTCGTCAATGCGAGTAGGTGATGCGCAATTTTCGATTGGAATTTTATAAAAGACCATTCATATTTGAGTTGTTTGTATTCGTTTGAAGTATATTGATTTGGTAGATTAATTAGTGAATTGTCTTTCGTAGATTTAGTAGATTGAAATAGATTAAAATATTATGAAATTTTTAATTTGACCTTCTAGAATTTTTTTTTTAAAAATGAAAATGAGATAACACATGCAAGAAAGGGGTGTTTTCAAAAAGTAATACAAAATTTGTTATGTGTAAATGATGATGAGTCATCAATTTACATGCAAACGAACACCAATTTTAAATCAAAATACATATGCAAATGTATTTTACTATATCTATCTAATACAAGCACACCCTTAGTTCGATATATAAGAGTTAAATATTATTCGAGGTTACATAAGTTTGGTTAAAAGTATAATGTAGTTACAAAAGTGAATATTTATCCTAAATTAACACTCACTTTTTTTTGTTCAAGATTTTAAATACCTCACCTATTGTGTGGATGTCCGTGTGGTCTAGAAACAAAAACAAAAATTAAAACTGTAAAACCTAACTAACTAAACCCCAAAACCCTTGTCAAAAATAAACCCCAAAACCTAACTTTTAATCCCACATAACGATCCTCTGCTTATTCTTTGACTTTGTCAAGTATCTCACATTGTCTAGGTTGAATTGATCTCATGGATTTATAATTAAATGACAATCCTCCCTCCTTGAAGTACCTTTTGGAGGTGAGTTAGGCTCAATATTAAAATCTTATTGTACTAGGGGTGACTCTGATACCATCTTAATATTGTGTCTAACTCACCTCCAAAAGGCACCTTGTGAGAAGAGGATTACCACTTAATTATATACCCATGAGACCAACTCAACCTAGGCAATGTGAGATACTTGACACACCCCCATCAACCTAAACCGAGCTGAACAACAAATGGGCAAAGGACAACACATGGCCAAACATCATCCTAAACCATTGCACTAGGGGTAGCTCTAATATCATCTTAATATTGGATCTAACTCACCTCCAAAAGGTACCTCAAAGAGGAAGGATTGCCATTTAATTATAAATCCATAAGACCAACTCAACCTAAGTAATATAGGATATTTGACAGACTTCTTCAAAAACATGGAACCATAAATAGGAAATTAACCCTAAAAATCTCTTGATTATCCCCTCCACTTCTCACTCCTAATCTCCATCTATCTTTTAGATCAAAAATCAAAAGAAGTACACCCTTCTTGAGGGACGTAAAAGAGATGGGGATTAATTCTCGTCCACTCAGACATTTAAATTAGTACTCGGTTTCAGCTCAAGAGTGAAAAGAGTAAAATTCATTTACATGAAAAATAAGAGTGAGTGAGTCATTTATAATGGTAGAGAATGAATTCTGCTTGCCGTATTTCTGCCTAAATTTTGCTTATCATTGAAGTTATGTGCAATTTTTAGTACATGGTCTTAGAATTGAGTTTAATAGACCTAATCCCATACCACATTTGCTTAAATATTTGTTTTGTCAGATATAATTACAAGTTGCACTTTAGTCTTCAACACAAATAAAAAAAAAGTTGCAATTTTGCTCTTACATACAACACCTGGTCGATAAAATCAAATGTGTATTATACTCTAGATGACACTTCCAAGTTTTGCCAATTCTTTCCCCTAACTTACGATTTGATATTTCAAAAAGTATTTATCAGATTGAAACGAGACATATTTAATTTCGTAACATCAATTGATTTCAATATTATACTTTGATTTTTGAAGAAAATCTATTCCTCATAAAAAAAAATTGGAGGAGCATGTATTTTTATCCTTTTAATTTTTTTAGGAATTGAATCCGTCCAAAATTGATATTTAAATCTATCTGAAGTCGTATTGACTTGGTCTTAAAGTTGCACCAGTGACGAGAATTTACTTGCAATGAAATTCCATTACTAGTAAAGTTGGTATTTAAAAAAAATATCATAACTAGAGCAGTAGAATTTTTCCCACTAAGCATTCTTCTTAATTTGTACAGATTATATATATTCATATAATTTGTACAAATTAAGAACAATTCTGTGATATCAGAATTGTAGGTAATGTTAAAAAATCAAAAAAAAATTATAACAAAAAACACTACTCATTTTTCAAAAGAAATATATACTATATATTGAATATTAAAATCTTTTAATATATAGTAAGAGGTTATTTTCAGTTCATTTACACTTAGTAAAATGGAACGTTTGTATAGAATTTTCTACCAAATTATTAAATCAAAGCAACCACATCACGGGCACACTTCAAATGGAAGGGACCTAAAATGTACTATATATAAATTTCAATGTGAACTCAATTGTGTTTGTTCTCAATTCTAAATTGACCTTCCTTGCTTGCAACTTGACTTATTTCAATCCGTCACGGAGCAATGATTTAATGAAGGTCTTTCAACGGTGTGGGGCATCGGTAATATGAACATGTAGACTACGACCTTTTTCAACTAAAAGGACAAACATGTTTTTTTTAACATGAAAAGGACACACATGTTGTAAAATATCAATTATGTATAGTAATTCAGTTAGACTAACCTAACGAATAAGCAACCTATTTTTGAGCCGAATCAGTTACACTGAAACAAACACCAAAGAGACGGGTGATTATTATGACAAATACCACGTGCACTTTCTTTTGTGCACTCTCTCATGCACTCTTAATCATTATGTGATGTATTATTTTTAGTGTTAATATATTTAATCATAATGTGTCATATTTTGATTGGAGAGTGCATAAAAAAACTGTTACTAGCATTTCTCAATTATTATTATTATGAGGAGGGAAAAAACCTCATAACATTCAAATACATTAGTTTAAGCATTAATGGTTAGGAAATACATCAAAATTATGATTGCCAAAAGAGAGAGAAAATTCATTCCTAACAGACGAATTTGGTCATAATAGCTCGATCTCATGCTTTGTAAATTGCACTTCACATTCCAACCTTTGCACTCCAGCACTTTGATGTTTTTAATAAGAGTTGTTTTCTCGCCTACCCATTGACGAAAGTTTTTCGCGATAATTTTTATAATAGGTAAAAGACCATTCATTTATAGACAATCAAATTAGCACAAAGGCATGAATACAAAGGATCAAATAGACTCAACCAGCGGGGGAATTTTAACAACTTGAATTTAAAGTAGTTCAAGTAGAGATTTACAAATGAGAGTAATATACAAGCCCAAGCAGGGTTGAAGATAGCTTAACCGGGTCAACCCGATCCGACCTTAAGAAAACCCCGCCACTGAACTCACAACCATACAGTACTGCGCCGCCATACATGTCAAACTTATACCAACCACCCTTCACAACCTATAAACAAATGGACAATAAAGCAAGCAACCACTGGTAGATCTTGAATGACCAACCCATTCCAACAAAAGCAAACCACCAAGCCATCACCTACACTACCACTGAACTCATCCGAAAAAACCCTTTTTACCAAGCCACCATTAATAATAAAACAAGGGGGAGAACGACACTTTGCAACCACCCAAATCTGCCAAATAGAAAGGATCCATAAACCCATAAAATCCATCTGCCCACCCACGTTGTTGTTCACCAAAAACGACTTCCAACAAAAAGAAAATCCACCCCTAGAAGTAATGGTTGAAAAAACCAAGATGTCCAACAAAATCCGTAGAACAAATAAATGAAGGCAACACACACGCTGGAGACAATTATTTCAATACTTAGCAAAGAAAAATAAGAGAACAGACTCCACCGTCTCAGGTCGGAGCAGCCAATAATGGGAAAAGGAAAAATAATGAAATGGGTATAGTACCAAGACCAAAAGGCACAAACCCTAGAAGAAATGAGGAGAAAAGAAAAAAAAGATTAATGATGACGGAGTGCATTTGCAAGCTCCAAGTTTTTTCAAGATATGGATTGCCAATTTAGAATCCATTTCAATAATGATATATATCATTAGTACCTTTGTTTCATGCTCATTTTAGTTTGTACCAAATGCTCCATAATTCAAAAGGGGGGAAAACTAGAGAGTAAAATCCCACATTAGACAAGCAGCCTCTAATAGAAAATTAAGTCTGGCATACCAAATGGTCTATGATGTAGGTGAGCCATCATTCAATCTAGAGAACTTACATGAATAGGAAGAACCAAATGAATATGCGAGGAAGTTGTATGACATGATAAAATCAGCTGATAATGACTTGTGGCTTAGTTGAGATGAATACAGTTAGTTGTCTGCAATTGCTGAGTTATTAAGTATAAGATCTGATTACCACTTGCGTAAGGGTTTTTTTTTAATCATTTTCTTCAATTCACAAAAAGAACTTTGTGATTTTTTTTGGCCTGATCGTTTCTACAACACCAAGAAATCTGTTAAAGAATTGTGGTTACCAATTGAAAGGATATATTGTTCCACAGATGGATGTATGATTTATTGAGGTGTGGATTCAAATTTACTAAGTTGTAAATCGTGCGGGCTACGACAGGGAAGAAAAAACTTATGCCTTATTAAAAGATGTAATACTTCCCACTTACACCTCGGCTACAAAGATTATACGCATCAGGCACTATTGCTTCTTATATGAGATGTCATGATGAGCACGAGAAAGAGGTAGGGCTGGATTTGAGCTGAGCCGAACCAAATTTTGGAGTGTTCAAGCTCGGCTCGTTTAAAATCTATCGAGCTTGAACTCGAACTCTCTCTCAAGCTCAAAATCTTGTTCAAGTTCGGCTCGTCACAAGGCTCGCGAGCTTTTCGAACTCGGCTCAACAAATACTCAAATAAATTTGTAAACGAGATTTGCTAGTTCAGCTTTGGAAACAATTCTAAAAATAATATAATCAAATTTAGGTTAGTTCAATAAAATCATGTTGAACATGTAATTAAACCAAGAACTATTAGAAGTTTTAATTTGTTTCACAAGTTCAATATAATATTAGATCATCTTATGTAAGCATGTTTAGACTTTTATAGACACAGTCAATTAGTGTAAGTTTGAACTTTTGTTGATGTGGTCTAAATATTAAATATTATTCCAAATATAAACATATTTTTTATAATTTAGTTTAACAAACACACCCGCACACATATATTTACGAGTCTACAAATGAGTTTGATCACAAGCCTACAAACGAGTTTGTTCACGAGCTTTCGAGTCGAGTTTTTGGGTGTTCAAGTTCGGCTTATTTATTAAAACGAGCCTAAAATTTTGTTTAGGGTTGGCTCATTTATTATCGAGCCGAGTTGTGAATGAGTTTTTATCCAGCCGAGCTCTGAGTAGCTCGCGAGCAGCTCGGCTCATTTCCACCCCTAGAAAGAGGTAAGGGTAATGTGACATTGATTTAATGGTGAGGCTTAGAAGCATTCCAATCGCACTCATCTTGCTTTTGCTGGTGAGAGTGGAAATGTTAGATTGGGATTATGCATAGATGGGTTTCAACATTTTGGGTTATTCGGCAATAGTACTCATCATCACCTGTTATAGTCACATTATACAATCTACCACCTTCAATATGTATAAAGGAGTATTATGTGTTCCTAACTGTGATTGTCCTTAGTCAATGGAACCCAAAATAGAGGTTATACGTGTATGTACAAACATTAAATTCAAAACTTATTAATTTATAGGAATCCGGTGTTTAAATGTATGACATATAAAAGAGACATAATTTCAAAATTTAGACTACTATTATGTGTACCATTAATGATTTTCTAGCATACTCTATGTAGTCAGGGTGGACCACTGCTAGGAAGTGAGCATGTCCTTATTGCATAGAGTATTCAGATGCATTTTCTCTTCAATATATGAAAAGAAAAGTTGGTTTGATATTCGTAAAACGTTATTGTCTAATAATCATTCATTTAGGCGAAATAAGATAACATTTGGAAAGGGAGAGAGGTAACTGCAACATCTCCACTACAACAATCTGGATATTAGATTGTGGATTAGATTGACCAATTTAGACTAAAAAAGGTGACTAAACTTGGAAGTAAGACACACAACACTAACAATTGCAGGAATTGTGTATTTTGAGATTTGTTGTATTGAAAAAAGAATCATATTAGACATAATCTTGATGTAATTGCACATTAAAAAAAAAGGGTTTTGAAAATATTTTCAATATAGTGATGGAAAAAAAAATTGATTTCATGGTAACTATGTTTAGGTTGTTAAAGTGAAAAGCATGTAGTTCTCTATAACGATTCAATTTATATAATTCATGTCTTGGTTTGTGGGTTCTATTTATTACGTTATCTATTGACATGTTAATGTCTTGGTTTCATAGAAGTCTGATTCAATGGACGGTCACTACGGAGGAAATAAAAATCATCAATTATCTAATCTCCTACATAGAGAGATGAGGAGAATGATGATGACTCACATATGGAAGAGGTGGATGCCCAGGAGTCTTTCGAAAGACTTAACCAGTCAAACGTGACTTCATCTGTGCATAATGATCAGGCTAGTACATTAGTCAGACATCAAACTCGTGCCACTTTAAACCTTAAAGACGTGTAAGTGTTGAATTTTTAATTTTTACATATAATTTAATTATTCAAAATTTATTGCTTACAACTTGGAGCCTCTTAGGAGAATATTCTTGAAAATGCTAACTATCTTTGAGGACAAATTGGTGAAGGATGACATGCTTGGGCCAGTGGTCCCCAAGAAAAAAAGAATAAGTATTTTAGAGAGCAAGAGTGTTCGGCAGTAATATAAGACTAGATGAAATGACCCAGACTTTAGACTCTTGTCAGCGCACAATAAGAGAAATAGATATGTTACACCATCAACACATACTGGTGGTTCAATAACATACGTTGAATATGTAAGGCGTTTAGTAAGTAACTTATTTAATATCATTTATTTTGTTTAAAGTTTTTGGCATGTCCCGTTTTTCTCGTGAACATATTTTCCTAATGATAATTTACATCTTCTTCTATGCTTTCCATGACGTTTCTCCTCACTGTATCTTTTGTTGTTTTTGTATAACCATGTTAATTGCTAGTAATTCTATATCTATATAAATATAATAAAGATGAATCACAAAACTTCACCACAATCATGATTTCTATTTTTCTAATTTTCTTAGAATTTTGAATTTTTAATATTTAAATGATATTTTTTTGTTGGAGTATTGAAAATGAACACAAGGATTTAGAATGGTTCAACCAATCGTGCCTACATCAATTACCTAAGTTCTTGACTTAGGATTTCCCAATTCACTATATCGATAATTGATTCTGACTCAATACAACAAAACTTATAACAAGGTTGATTGTGGCTCACACCTATATGGCCAACTCAACAAGATTGATTTCAGGCACACACCTCTAAAACCTAACTCAAGGTTGATTTCTCTCTTAGGCTCACACCTCTAAAGCCCTTATAACATTGTTTTCTTAGGTTCACAACAAACATTTCTCACATCCAAAATGTATACAAAAGGAATACAAAAATAATAAAGCATTATGCTAGAGTTTTGTGTATGAACTTGAAACTCTTGATTTGGTCTCTAGATTGATCTTTGGTGTTTTTGATGAGTTGGAATGATAGGAGTATTAGCACAATGAAAATATATGTTCTTCCACCATTTCTTTGTCATTTCTTCATGTATTTATAGTTTTTCTATGCCATATGATTATTGGAGTTGTTGTACTAGTCGTTGGAGTGCAATCATTGTTGTTTATGCTTTCTAGAAAGTCTTTTACATATATTTTGCTAAATCTTACATATTTTATTCAATCCTAACGTAAGTTACCATAAGTGTTACATACGTTAACCATGGTAATCTGACTGTTACACGTAATCATTGCGATATCTTCTTCAACGGTCGAAAGATCTTTGATTTGTCTTCATCCATTACGTCTGTAACCCTTTCCTTTGCATACGCAATGTGACACTTGCATGGTTAACTCAGTAGTTACGTGCTTAACACGTGATCCACAATGATCCAGTAGCTTTTGCTTCCATTCTGCCACTTTCTTACATACGGTAAGAATTTATGGGGCATGTTATAGAGCATTACTTACGTTATTCTTTTTGTTTGCATACGTTAGTAACTTACAGTAACTTGTTTTGCAACTACAAGCCTTGTTTTATGATTAACTCCAAGTATTGCCTTTTATTTATCATCAAATATTGTGTTCATCATCAAAACATAGAAGAATCTTAATATTGATTCAACATGATCTAACAACCTCCCCTTTTTTGATGATGGAAAAAAACTTTCAAGGATTTAGTGCTACACCAAAGGCAACAATTTTTATAAAGGATTTCATCCTTGTCACGAGGTTAGAATTATACAATAATGTATGATAATGTCAAAAACAATTCTAACCCTTTCATTTAAAGTTCAACAAATTTATTCAATACTATCCCCTCTTAGTAATCATAAAAAAGATTAAACAATAAGCAAGTTTTCACTTCCCCTATCAAAAGCAATTTGTGCAAGATAAAAATTTATCTCCCCCTTTGAAATATGATTTGTGTATAATTTCAACAAACTTCTTTTCTCCCCCTATTTATTTTAAACTTATGTCTAATTTAAACAATTTTCAACTCATCAAAATTTTCAAAATCAAGCAAATATGATCAATTAAACAAGAAGTAATATACATGAGAAATGAAAAGAATGAGGGTTTAGGAATACCTATTGTGCCGATAAGTCGGTGGATTAGCATCATTACTTGAAGAAGAACTATCTCTTCTTCTTCTTCTTCTTCTTCTTCAAATTTTCCAACTTTTCTCTTTCTCTCATCGTCTTTCTTAACAATTTTTGATATTGGGCACATCTTTTGGAGTAATACACCAATCATTCATCTTCCTCTTCATCCATGATCGATTCGCCTTCACTTTCCTATTCACTTTGCATGTATGAATGAGCCTTCTGAAATCCTAATATGGCAACCCAAGAGGGGGGTTGAATTGGATTTAAGATGTAAATTTCAAAACCTTTTTGTACAATATATCAAATATCAAAACTAAAATTAAATCCAATACAAAACCACAATGAATGAGATTAATAGCAGTAAAGAGATGAAGGGATAGAAGATAGGAGTCCTCAATTTATAGTGGTTAGGTCCTCTTTGACCTACGCCCACTCCTTTAACTCAATAGAGAGTTTGAATCCATTAATTCTTCCTTACTTGCGGGTGGAGGCAAATCGTTACAGGTCTTTATTTTGCAGGCTCACAAGAAACCTTCTTACACACTTGTTTTCAGGCCAAAACAAGAAAACCAATCCTAGTTTCTAAGGATCACTAGAAACCATTCTTGTTTTTCAAGGTTTTAACAAGCAAACCTATACTACTATCAAGATTTAACACTAAAGCTTGATTACAAGTGGATTCAC
>CAODLS011536524.1:0-12801 GCA_948243855.1 Flueggea neowawraea
TTGCAAAGGTCAATTTCAGGAGGCAGCTGCATGTGAGGATCCAATATCGAAAGAAGCACACTGCAAAAGAACAATAAAATCTATCATGAAATCCAGCTTAACAAGAAAAATCCTTTGTTGTATCCAAGAATTGTATTGTTACAGAATCTTGTGAAGGATGTCGAATTCGTATGGTGTCATATTATCATAAAAACTATCCAAAGATTCCAATTGTCATTGCCTCTCTCGACTTGTCCTAAGGCTCTCTTGGAAGAGATTTGACAAAATTCTAGCAACATTTTGATGATGGTTTAATACCTAGGAGCAACTGAACCATGTCTCCATTCTGACTCTAGAGAAGGAAGGACTCCAGGCTTCTGAACTGCCATACGGATGACATTGGGAGCAATCACACAAATCTCTTTCTCCTTTTCCATAAAAGTAAAAGAAACATCCCCAAAAGCTATTGTGCTTTTCAACGCATAAATGGCAGGGTCAAGAAAAGGCTCTAGCATCTCCAACAGAAAGAGAATCTTGTGCTTAACTTCCTGAAATTTGAAAGAAAGCAATGATACTTGTATTAAAATTCTTCGGTTTCCTTTAGGCCCACAAGATAAAGAAAACTAAAATCTTTTTCTAGCAGATTGCCCCAAACCCTGAATGACACATATGGCAGAAATATGATGAGTTCTTTGCAAGAAGAGCAGAGGGCATATCAGTCCCCAAAAAAAAGGAGCAGAGTATATAAACAAAAAGAACAAAGGAATCAATCACATTGACACTCCATAACAAGACATAATACCTTATACTTGCCTAATATATCATCCACGTGTCCTGATATAGCCAGCACAATATATTTGAGAGCAGCACGAGCACAAGTCAATGAATTGCGAGCATCCTGGAAACCATGCCAAACACATGAAGAAGTATGAGAATAAAGGAGACACAATGGCAAATTAAGTTGTTGAATACAGAGGGGCAAAAAGGAATTGCAAAAACCATCACGTGGCAGATTATTGATATTTGGTATATAAATGTCCTTAAAAATGCCAGGATATAGTTGCATGTGGTAACAATGGACATCAAAAATCATAACAGAAACTTTTAAAAATGAAAATCAGATGAAAAAGGAACACCACGTTATAGTCAATCTTCTATTAGACATTATAGTCAAATTGTGTAATATCATGCTGGTGGTATATAACACTCCATTTGAAAATGGAAGAGAGATTACTCTGTGCAGACAAATAAGATTGCATAATTGAACTAACATTGCTTGGAACCCTAAAGGAAATGACTCTCACTCCCATTCTTTTTCCCACTCCTGATTTCATGACATAGCACAAACAAAATATTGTAGAAGCTCTTGTGCTCTGAGCCATTTATGAATATAGAACCTAAACTAGCCGTCTAGTTAATTCAAAATAAGTCTTCATGACTTTCAGATATCCGTATGTAAAATGAAACTTCATGCATTCTTCAATAACTTGAATCAGCATAATCACTTGAATGACACACACACCTGAATTGTGCCCAAAACGTCTTCTACAAGCTCCACTGCTAGATCAATCTATACCATACGCAGCCCAAAATTAAGTAATCCCAAAAATCAACAGAAGCCAAAAAAAAAAAACAGAAGCAAAAGAAGGCTAAGTGTACCACCAACCTTTGCAATGACTTGAGACATCCAAGGTGCTAGCACACTAGAACACAGATCAATCAAGACACATGCAGCTTTAGCCTGCAGAGGAGTTGAGACACATGCAGCTTTAGCCTGCAGAGGAGTTGAGATTATGTTAAGTTTGTAAATCATAATCACAGAACACTAATAGGTTAAAAAGAGATGCTTTTATCATAGAAAAGGTCAGTTGACTGTCACATGTATACAAAACAAATATGATCCAGCAGCTTGAAACGCACAACTGAAGAGTCCATGATGTCAAATGACTGCCATAATAATAAAGAGGAACTCATCGTTGCAACAAAAACTGAGTCCAAATGATATTCTTTTCATAATTCAAGTTCTTGCATAGTGGCACTGGCACAAACATAACTACTATTCCATACAACTTAATACACGAAACTAATTCGAGCTCTAGATACTGTTTTATGTGCTTGTCAGTGCATGCATGTGGTCATTGCCAAATAGGCATGTCTAGAAAAAAACAAGAGATCCATCAAGAAACACGAGCCACTAATTACAGATCAAATAAGAGGCTCCATATCATGATTTGTGAATGAAAATAAATAAGTCAAGATGCAACAATAGAAAACATAGAAGCAACTTAAAGAACGGACATGTGACAGTGAAAATGAAGATAGATAGCCAGCACAAGCATGAAGAAGTGGGCGATACGATGCTGAAAAAGACATTGTCACAATCTGCAATCACAACCACCTAAAATAAATTAGTTTCCAGAATAATGCATTATCATGCAGCTTAAAATTTGTGTTTCAATGGTCAAAAAGTTTATTTTGGTGCAAGAATTAACCTGGGTCAATGCTTGTTGCACGAAAGGCTGTTTCCACGGGGTAAAGTTATCATCAACATGATCCCCAGGACTGCTGACAGAAGGTCGAAGTGCTACAGAAAGTCACAACAGAACATGTCAAACAAATGCATCAAAACAATCTAAAGATGTAGGAAATAATTGCTTTCGCATTCTCATGTCAGTAAACTTTCATCATATCACAATAAGTACAACTAGTTCTCTTGGAGATACTGATTCATGTCTAGTTTGTTTCTAAAAAAAATAAACAAGCACAAGTACTCTAAATAGTTACCCCAAAATCACAAAAAGATGAAAAATTGTTAGCTTCATATGACTCCATACATCTATAATCTAACTGCCACATGACAATTTGACGTCAATGATACAATGATTGATAATGAGGGAATATAGTTCTTATTCCAACAATCATGCTACAATCATTCCTCCAACTCATGTGAAATTTTCTGTTTCTGAAATAAATAATTAAATCCAAAGACTAAAAACAGGATAATAACGTATCTGGTTTAACTCAGAAATGAGGGATTTAATAATAGATTCAAGAAAACACTAACATTTTTGCCTATTTGTATTGTAAAAAACAATTTCAGGAAGTGAAATAGAAATTTTTGGTCTCTTGCGGCCAACAAGGACAACAGTTCAAATTTAGAGCTACAAGAAAATCTAAAAATCATATATGGAACATCCTTCAACAGCAATAACCAATCAAGACAATCCTAAAAAAACAAGACTGCTCATGTAATAGTTAACCTGGCAGCAATGCTTGGATGAGAGGTAAAGCAGACCACAATGCTGCACTGCTTTCAGCCAATTTATGGCAAAGTGAAGGCTGAAAAGGACATAAAGAATGAAAGTAAATTGACTAAATTCCCCACCAAATAATACAACTAAGTAATAGTAACTTCGGGGAAATGGAATGCTAAGACTTATATGCACTAAATTCACCACCAAGTAATACAAATAAGTAATAGTAACTTCGGGGAAATGGAATGCCAAGACTTATATGCCTAATACTGCAATTGACCTGTGACGCACAAGCATAAAGAACATGTAAAATGCCTTCTTCCACTGCCCCAATATCCAAGACATTTAAAATGCTAGCATCCCATTGATCATCAGGTATATGAAATTCTTCTCCAAACAAGCTTGAGTAATCAATTAAAGGAACGGGAATTAAAGACTCAGATTTCAATGCCTATTGTATATCAGATGTAGTTTCGTTGGCAGGTGTTGATGAATGTTGCACCGCATCTGGTCCCAAAAGCTTATGCAGGATTCTTGAAGCCTGAAAGAAGCACATCTAAGAAGTTGAAACACAAGACCTATAACACGACAATTGGAGACAAGACTATAAAGATCAATTAATAGATCATTTACCATCCGACAAACGGTTCCCAAATCAGATTCTTTATACGCTTTCCGTAGCAGCAAGAAAATTGAATCTGGACGGAAGATAATGCAACTGGAAGCAGATGAGACAAAAGGAGATGTGCTCCGTGATCTTCTTGGCTGGACATTTGCAAAGGAAATCACTCATGTAATTCCCCTTATGAAAGGGAAATAGAAAAAAGAAAAATAGGCTAATTGTTCCTAATGCAATCTTTAAGTAGTATTTAAAAGAAAAAAGAAAAAGAAAATCTGAGGCAAATAAGAAACACTGTCCAAGAAGAAAAGAAGAGAAGAAGGCACAACTGCAGAAGTAAATGCTTATTTATCCTGAAAGCACTCTTTTCTACTATGTTTATTACAACAAATATCTAATTTTTTTACTTGCAATTTATGATTTGGGATTCCTCATTAACCAAAAGGATTAATTGTAACCGTGCACAAACAAAAATAAAAAAGGCATAATTTTACAGACAATACGAATATTACAAGTTCCGCAATATCACCTCAAAGTTGGAAGAAACAGTTATGGAAGACGATGGATGAATGTTTTTAAGAACTTCAGAGCCAGAGATATTTCCCAAAGATCTTGCAGTTTCTCTGAAGTATCAGCTAGAATTAGCCATCAAGTCAATTTGCTTTAATTTAAAAATTTTAAATTAAAGCCAGAGATAAACACATGCAAAAAAAAAATTAAAACATACACTCCAAAGATCATATAAATCCAAAATAAACACAACCATGAAGGCCAATTGTAAAGGAAAATAATTATTAAGAACAGAGGATTATCTATATGATAAAACACTACTCGTGTGGACAAAGGTGCTAAATCAACTAAGCCATCAGTTGCAAAACAATAAAAACTATATATAAACTGAAAATGATATGACTTATGGTCAAGAGGAAACCAGAATCCAATGCTGGGGAATAAAATCAAAACAAAAAAGTTTGGCAAAAGGTTTACTTATAGTCACACACTTAACAAATACACTAAATCAGAACTACTACTTCTTTCACAGGTGGAAGGACAACTTATTACATGGCACGGCCACCACCAAAGTGCCAACCTCATAAAAGAAAATCCAACCAATTACAGGCTTAAGTAGAAAGTTCTTGTCTTATAGAAAATCATACAAAAGTACACAAACCTACAGGTTATGAAGAGAAAAGATACAGAGATAATGACCAGAAAGTAGGATAGTAGTATCCAAAACATGTTCAATTCTTTCAAATTTATATCATTTGGAACCAGATAGTTTATGAGACAAAATTCAGCAGGTTGACTGACCTTTCATTGACAATGTGAAGTATGGGGTAAAATGGACCCACAAGCATAGCAAGAAACCTTAAGCTTTTATCGGCAGAATCTGAAAAAGTGCTTAGATCTGACTGCATGGCGCAAAAACACAAAGCTATGAATAGAATTGCATAATGTGAAAACAAATATATATCAAATTAAGAGATTTGAAGAAACAACACTAAACATCTGTACCAAAAATGAGATAAAATGTATACCTCAAGTTGGGGAAGAAAAACAAGCAACCGGTTCGTGATGTCTTGAAGCAACTACAAACAATGGGCATCAGAAGGCAAAGAAGATTTGATAATACAGGCAGGCCAAGAGTAAAGCATTACATAAGGCGTTAAATTATGTCAATCCACCTGAAGATGCATGTCATGAGCATCTTGCTTGTGTGAGGTAATGTGCGGCAGCAAATGATTAACAACTGGTTGAAATTCTGGCTCAAGACCAGTTACAGAAACCCCTATCAGCTGCGAGGCGTGTTCCGTAAAAACAATAAATGTGTTATCAAACAGAGCCAAAACTACAGAATTTGAGAAATTAGCAACAAACTCAACACTAGATCATAAGTTTTCAGAGTAAGGGACAAAAGAAATTTTGAAAGTCCAACAATACTTTCAAAACATTTTTTTTCCTCTGTATATAAAATTTCAAACACATAAATCTTACAAAACCAGAACTTTAAAGAACAAAACATCATATTTGAACAACAAATATTATAAATTGCATGAATTATTACTGCAAGAGATAGATAGTGAAAACTGTCAAAATCTCGAGTATTGAATGACTCGAGATGCCTAGGTAATTCAAACTTTGTATAATGGAAAAGAGATTCAATAATGTAAGAAAAAAATACAACAAAGAGGAAAGGTCAATTTCTCATATACCTGAATGAAAAAAATAGCAATGGGATTTCCACGCAGACAAGATATTCGCACATATCGGCATGGAGTGTAGTTCGTAGGGTATATCATATCACGACGTGGTGCTTCACAACGTGGGCGAACCTTTACAAATGTTTCTGGCTGGTTGAGTGGCAAAAGGTGAAAAGAAAAATATTTCACTTAATACCCAAAGAAAACAAACTAACTGCAGCCTGTAGGAATAAAAGTTTCCTCAACTCTTATTTCTGCCAGTATTTTATACCATGTTGAGAAAACCAACAATTCAACCATGGAAACCCCACTAAACCACAGAACATTGGATTTTCAAACAATACACAGTACTCTAATGAGACAGAGGAACAGAACCACAGTCAATTTCGGGTTCTTGTATCAGAATTAGTGAAATTACATTATAGTATCTTTTAATTTTCTATTTCACAAGTAAAAGAAGAACTGGGTGTAATTTTACTTTGGAAGCAGAGTTCCAGATCCTTCAAATTTACATTTAAAAGTAAGCCTCAAAAGAACCCTTTCTCTACAACTGTAAAAGAATTCAAATTTGTTGCACACATTGTTAAACGCCAGCCAACCTAGCAGCTATCATTAGAAGACTTTTCGTTTACCTGGTAAACATATCCACCGTTCCATCTACGAGATGCAAACATGGAAATGTAAAAAAATTGAACAACTGATAAATAAGAAATGAACTCGATCAAAGAACTAACCTTGTAACGTAAACCAACCGCAATTTCCCATTCAAGCACCGACTTGTTATATATCTGTATATGTGACAGCAAACAAGGTTCCTGAAAACACAAATCTTTTATTAGAAGATGTTTATGTATTTCAGAAATCAAAGGAAGGAAACAGCAATGGAATTTTATTCTCGCAGACTCCAACCTCCCATGTAAGTAAGCAATAATTCTTCTTTTTCACGCCAACATTATTGCTTTCTAATTTAGGTGAAAAAACTCTATAAACAGCAAAAAGAGTGTTACTTCCCAAACTTGCACAAAATACACAGGAAGCAAGTTTTCTTGTACAACTGAAACAAAAAACTATGGGGCTGTTTAGTTAAGAAAATTTTCCATTGTTTTCTGGAAAACTAGAAAACAGAAATGGAAAAATGAAAAATTTGTTCTTGAAAAACTAAAATTTTCCATTGTTTTCTATTTTATTTCAGAAAATAGAAACAAGATAGAAAACAAAAAACAGAAAATAGAAACAAGATAGAAAACAGAAAATTGTTTTCTCAACTAAACATAGCCGCATCTCTTTCTTACATGGCTTTCTACTAGGCTAGTAACAACAAAAACAGTCCAGTCAATGAGTATTCCGTGCCAAATGTTAAGAATTAGTTGCCAAATGCTCAAAATACTACAAAAGGTATTTATGCATAAACACACCATGTACAGTATTATTTAACAACCAACTGTAAACTACATGCAATACTTAGAAAGCAACCATTTCAGGATAACAAATTCAAAAGAGCCTCCTTGTCCCGAATGCACTGTGAGGTTCGAATTGGAAAAGAAAATTCATAATTAGGACAATATCTCCTAGCCCTAAATTCGACAAAAATGTCAAAAATCATTCAGTAGATGTTCATCTCTTTGCCTTTACATGGATTCACCAACACTAAATATATAAAGGAAATATGCAACACACTATTAAACAGATACTTCAAGAGTACTACATAGGCACTCGTGTGCAAAACCCGATCAAAATTCAAAATTCAGTAGCTTCCTCTTCACCCAGGAACCGAACTAAACCTAACCGAACCAAACAAATTAAACCGAAACAGATATATAAGAGAGTTCAGTTAGCAAGTATTAAGAACATAAATGCACAGCAAAACGTTACGTCGAGTTCGAGGAGGATCCACTCCTTATTGTTGGTACCAGTGGACCAGTGAGTGCGAAGGTCTGTGTCGAGGACATGAGAAGCTTTCTGAGAAGGCGATTCTCTCGACATTGCTTTCACCTTGTAGCTTAACGGCTTCACTCTAGGCTCCAGCTCTATCTCCATCTTTATCTTCCCCACTCTCTAAGTAACAATAATCCTACAACTACTACAGATTTTTCTATATCTTTGACTATTGTTAGGGTTTGATAACGAAGGAGACCGCTCTCTCAATCTCAGTCTCTGCTTGTCGTGACGGAGCCTGAAACGACTAGAAAGATAGATCGCGGTGTGAGACGCCGACGACGTAACAAAAAAGGGAAAATCACATTTTATAGCAAATTAAAATGTCAAATCTGAAAAATCCGAGCGAAATATTAGAAATACCTGAGTGGACTAAAAACCCCATCAACCCCACACAAATGGTTTAAAAATCTAACCAAACCATTCCTAAAACCAACTCAATAAACTAAAAACCCACCCAAACCGAGCACTAATATAGACCCAACCCAACCCTAAGTACCTAACTGTCTAACCCTACACTTTCGACCCACCCACTCCGCATCGCCACGCTCTCTCTCACTGTCTCTCTGACGCATCGTCACTCTCTGGAAAGACAAACTTCTTTGCCTCTTGCCTGGTTGATTCCGGATTTGTTGGTAGATCTGTGCTTCACTCTCTCTCATTTGCCTGTTGTTCTTCCTCTCTGAAAGTAGCATAAACAACCTGGGTGTGGGCCTTGTGTCAGATCTATTTCCAATTTGTTTTTGGTGGGTTTGTTGTTTGTTTGGACAGATCATAAATAATTTTCTCTAATTTTGATTTTTGGAAACTATCAACGTCGTTCCAGGATGAAGAATCAGATTTTGCTTCTTGTTTTTAACCTTTTGGTTTCTTTTCAATTTGCTTCTTGTTTCGTACTTTCTGATGTTCGATTTTAATATGATTGTGGTGTCTTGATAAATTTGGGAGAAGGCATTTCATTTGTTAATTATGTGGAAACAGGTGATTATGGCAACTGTTAGGAATCTGAAGATTAAAACAAGTACCTGCAAGAGAATTGTGAAGGAGCTGCATTCTTATGAAACAGAGGTCGAGAGAGAAGCTGCTAAAACGGCTGACATGAAAGAGAAAGGAGCAGACCCGTATGATCTTAAGCAGCAGGTACGGTCAATGTTGAAGGCAACATAAATTTGGTTCCTGTGAATGCAATAGTTTTTTCATAGCACTAAGTGTAGTAGAAATTGTTTGTTCTTCAAAATCATGAGTGAAATTCTTATCTGTTTGTATTAGGATGATTAATTAGCTCGATACTTTTACAGGGATTTTTTAGATTTTGGTGTTTCTTTATGTAGAGAAGTTAAGCATAGATTTATAGCTATGTTAGAACCGTGATGATCAACATCTAGTATAATTTTGTGGATAGCTACTGGTCGTAGTTTTGATTTCAAATGTTGTTGTGCCACTGAAATTATATGATAAGGTTCTAGGGTTTCTCTTTTATTCGCCTTTTAAGTTTTTAATTCCCTTCTTCTCTGATTTGGTAGGAAAATGTGCTAGCTGAATCAAGAATGATGATCCCAGATTGTCGCAAGCGCCTTGAGGCTGCACTAGCCGACCTAAAAGGAACTTTGGTATGATAAAATTCAGTAATTACTATCTATGAGCTGCTGTACTAATTGTCAAAATTTTGTTGAATATTGTTAGTACTTTACTGATACCATGATAACTTGAACTGGATTAGTTGCTATTCCAGGCCTTGCTGATTCAATAAATTTTAATGAGCGTATTGCTAGCAGCTGCTACAACTTGACTTTTTTGTTTGGTTTTTGCTGTATAGATGGATGATATGGCCAATCTTATGCCATATGCATCATAAAGAATGCTTGTTTGAATTTTGTTTGTTGATCGAGTTAAGAAAGCTTGTGATGCATCATAAAGACCAGTCGTATGCCTTAAAGATTGGGCGCTCCTTGTGAATCTAGCCTGTTGTTTCCCCATTTGAATATTTCATTTATAGCAATTGAGAGCTACAATACAAAAAGAATTAATGATCAATATATATTTCATGACGTATGTACACCATTTTGATAGTTCTCAAATAATTTCTGAAAAGGTGATGTTTTTTCATAATTGTTTGGAGGGTCGGAGCATGTTCTTGCCAACCGAGCAAATGTCTAATGCAGCGCTTAGTATTTTTGGCAATGTTCACCTCCTGATATGTATGAATTTTCTCATCCAAAACACATTTGTATTTTGATTTATTTTCAGGCCGAGTTGGAAGAGTCTGAACACGAGGAATCACCGGAAATTGTGGATGCTCGAAGCACCATCACAGAAGTCGAAAAATTGTTTGAGTCAACAGACAATTAGTGTCTGTTAGCCATCTTAATGTAAAAAATTGTATTGATGAGATTTGAGTGCTTTCTTCCCAACAGTGGGCATGAATTATATTTCTGGTTGCTCTAATTGCTGACCTTTTTTTATGGTCAAATGTTATCAAAAATATGATATTACATGGAAACCGCCCAGTTTGGTAGTCTTTGTTCTGTTATTAATTGGTCTGTCACGGGATGTGAAGGGGTCACACACAGGACCCAAGTGTCTTGGAATCGACGCATGGGATGAGGGTTTGGATGCTTGATATATGCCATGCCTCTTGTGAGGCCGATAAAAGAAAAGTTCTCTGTTGATCTAATCGTGTGAGTATGTTATAGATGCAAACCAAATCACATCCCAAAAAACACTGAAGCAAAATGAACAACGGCTACATCATACTAGATTACGATTTAATTAAAATGTTATTTTTTAAGAAAAATATATGTTTTTTTATCTCATTTTTTTAATGTAAACTTAGGAGCTCTCAGTACTGAATATTATGGATACATAGTGTTGGACATGACTCTAGTATTAATGAGCCACAAACCTATTAATTGTTTGTGATATTAATAGTCTGTGGTATGAAATTCAAGCAGAAAGATGTAGCAAAGCTACAAAGAAACTATAGAGGAGGCATTTTAGGAGGCACTTTAGGAGGTTAATTTGCTGACAGGTTTAGGCATAATCTCAACATTTCTTAATCTGCTAAGCTCGGCATAAGAATTAAACCAACAAAAGATGTAGCAGAGCTACAAAGATACTAGAGGAGAGCAGCTCGTTCAGTAGAGACATACAATCCCTAATGACTGTGGGGACTCAAAGGGCATTGACTACATTAATACAATCAGATTCAACGATAAAACAATTGGGGCTTGTTTGATAACATAAATAAAACAATTGGGGCTTGTTTGATAACATTTCCAAGCTTCAATACATATAAATTCCTACTCAACGTGCCTTTCTAAGCATAAATAATTAACCTATCTCTTCATAGCCCTACAAACAATGCCTTCTCTAACCTTTCTTACATTATCAGTACTATTCTGGACAACCTTGTTCAACACATATCACACAATAATGGCAGCGACTGATCAGAAAACATGCCCTGCCATTCTTGTCTTCGGAGACTCCACAGTCTACAACTACATTAGAACACTGCCCAAGGCCAACTTCCCGCCTTACGGCCAAGATTTTCCTGGTCATGTTCCGACAGGAAGATTCCCCAATGGGAAACTCATTCCTGATTTCATTGCCTCTTTATTGGAAATCAAAGATTTTGTTCCTCCATTTCTTGATCCTTCATTGTCCACTGACAAACTTGTCAGTGGGGTTAGTTTTGCGTCGGCTGGATCAGGATATGATGATTTAACGACGGTTTTAATGAATGTTGTTCCTGTTTCGAAGCAGCGTGATATTTTAGAGATTATATTGTGAGACTTGAAAAAAATGTTGGCGAAAAAGATGCTAAGAAAATTGTTCGTAATGCGTTGGTGATTAGAAGTGGAGGGACTAATGATTGAGCGTTAAATTTTTATGATATACCCACGAGAAGGTTTGAGTTTAGCGTTGATGGGTACCAAGATTTTTTGCTTAGTAAGATACAAAACTTTGTTAAGGTATGTCTCCAGTTTATATTTTCTCTAAAAATTTTCATTTGGTTTAATTAGTTGTATTAATAATCAATTTGAAGATATGCATGGATTTTTGATTTATACATTAAGAAAATAAAAAGGTATAATGAGCCTTATTTAGCTAATATAAAAACGACAAATAATAGTTCAAAGATTAACAAAGAGATTGGATGTATCATAATAAAGAGCATAATGTGAGAGCTTCTACTAAGAGTAAATGCAATGTTTTGAACAAATAATCCCACTGACGACGGGAAAGAAGCTGCTATCGAAGTTTTGGAGCAAAATATCATGAAAAACTTACCAAAAGCTATTTGATTGTGCTCTAAATTTATACAAGATGCATTTATCATCATGTTCTTTTTTTTATATATAAGTAAGGCCTTGGTATTTTTTGAAGATGTATTTGTTTTCTTAGATTGTTAAATTCTTGGTTTTGAGGCATAAGTTTTCCATTTTTGTGAAATCTATGGAACGAGCTTGTACACCAACTTTTACCTTAGAATACGTTTTGCTATAGATGAATAACATAGCAAAAAAAATGACTTTAAAAAAATAAATAAAAGGCTACATTTAGTTCATGGACATACAGTTTTTTTTAAAAAAAGAATAATTTGGGGAGTCCTGGATATATTAATACGTTTTTTTAGGTCTTTTGTAATAGGACTTGTACAATCTCTGGTGTCGCACAATGGTAGTGAGTGGCCTTCCACCAATTGGTTGCCTACCAATTCAAATGACTACTAAACTTGAAATTAAGAATCGAAAATGTTTGGAGAATCAAAATTCAGATGCTCAATCTTATAATGCAAAGCTTCAAAAAATGT
>CAODLS011536582.1:0-19139 GCA_948243855.1 Flueggea neowawraea
CATCAAGGAACTTTTTTCATAAACCACCATTATTCACTGCATTTTAAGTATTCAAAGTTGCAAAAAACAGAAGGGTACCACGTAGAAGAATCCAGCCTCTCGACAAGCCTGGTCTAGCTGATTCACAACCTCACATACTCCCGAGTCCTGAGCCATTTTGGGATCTTCACTCTTCGCCAGTAAAGGACCAATATCTGCACAACTCAAGTAAATTAAAAGCAACAAGACTAAAACTTTCAGAATTCCAAGGAAAAAACAAAAGAAAGAAAAGCTTCAACAAGCTGTCAATTGTAGAAAACACAGCAACTTTTATTATGCAATAGGGTGCCATGGAAAAAAAGTGTTTTTCTTTTCTGGGTATGATTCGAATTATATCGGATTACCAATGATTGGGATTGATTTGAAGTCGGTAGCCATGGTGCTACGATTCTTGATGATGATGATAACGGTGGGTGACTGAGCTGAAATGAATTCGAAAATGGTGTTTATAAAAAGTGGAAACGACGACAAGTCAGTTGATCAAAGCCATGCAATAAACGACCTGTGATGGGAACTAGTGATCCCATGATTCGTTAATGGACAGTTCGATGTCCCATGATAGAATACTCAAAAGCCACGGCCCGATAGCCCATGTGGGGGTAGGGCACTTCTGTTGACGCATGGGCCCAGAATTCAAGTCGAACGATATACGGGTGTATATAATTAAACGTCTTTTTGTATTGGATTGAAACTTGATAAAAAAAATATGATAGATTATTCAAAAATATAAAAGGAAGAAGGAAAAATTATTTTAGTATCTCTAACTTATACTGTAATATCTTATTCAATCCCTTAATTTTTTTTAAAAAAACTCTTATTAGGTCTTGCTTATACATAGTATCAGTTTAGAACAGATGTTTAACACATAATTCTAATTGATATATGTTTCTTCTAATTTGCATATAAATGATCTGTACAGAACCTGTGATACCAAGATTAGGTGTTAAACATCTATTCTGAGCTAATATTGTGTATAAATAGAGACCTAATATGAGGTTTTTCAAAACTGAAAGACTGAATAAGAGATTACGGTATAGCTCATGATACTAAAATAATTGCCCAAAGAAAGAATTATTCATTTAGGTCATTGTTATCCGTCAATTAAAATGAATTAATTCTTTAACTTGTCATAACTATGAACGAGTGAAAAAGAATTATATATTAAATTATGATTTTAATTAGTCGTAAACAGTCGACTTTTTATCTTTTTTTTTTCAAGTGAACTGAAAATGCAACACTTTTTTATGTTTATTAGTGTTGTATTAACAAAATATTTGAATTAATTACATACTCAAATTGATAAGCCCATTAGATAAAGACGGATTTAAAAAAATAATATGGTTGATTTAGTTGTAAATAGTGGTTTTTGTTATTTTTTTCAAATATATCCTTATTTATTTTTCTAATGAAATTCTTTACAGGGAATATGAGTTGTTGAATGAAACAATATCTATTAGAACTAGAATTTTATATTAACTTTGCGTTGGTAACTGTTGTTGCCTACAACAACAATGAAGTTGAAAGGGTCTTCACGATCTTCAAGTGAATCCTGCAAAATAAGAAAGGTTAGGAGGTCGAGGGTTGAACCCCCGATATCACTCCGACGCTCAAGTCAGATTATTATTTCTGAGTGAGTTTTAACAGAGTTTTGGCAAATTATAGACTATGTAAAGCGTACCTTATTTTAGAGTAGAGGTGCCTATTTATAGAGTGAATGATGAAGCAGATGAGGTGAGGGAAAATCTCCTCTTGAATTTCAAACGATATGATATCACACCATCAATCTGATCTTTTTGTTATAATCAAGATAAATGTGTTTAAAGAATTCTTCTAAAAGGTGGGCCCTCCTACGTGGGGTTGATTTTTGGATATGGTTTGCATGGACTTCTGTTGTATTAGGTCTTGTTGGGATCAATAGGTCTCGACCATGACACGTCAATGACTCTCTACTCATATATTTGAGTTTCTCAAATGTAGGAGTAATTTCTTGATCATAAACATTTTGTGATTTTTGCAATTGCCGGAGTGTAATACGAATAAGGACCTTTGTGAGTGATTTTTGTGCCGTAAGGATTACTTTAGTTATATAAATCTGAGGGACTTAAATAATTTTGCTATTTGAATCCCGTTCCAACTCCAACATTCTTCTTCCTATCTGCAACTTGCCACCTCACTTTGTCCAATTCTGATTGGCATCCCTTTTACAACCCTAACTATTTAATGCTCTCTTTCTGTTATTTGTTATTTCTACTACTCGTTCATCTCTCTTTTTCTTGTGCACAGCATTGAAGGTGTGCTTTGATTGATTTTTTTCCTTAATGTGGCGTCTCTGTGTGCATGTCTTGCATGTGTGATCATGCAACTTCTTCTTCTTCTTCCATGATTTGCATGCTTTTCTTCTTTTTTTTTTCTTTGTTTTTTATTTACTGCATGTTTCAACGTCACTTTTACCTATACTCTTCTTTTCTTTCTTTTTTTTTTTGTTTCTTGAATAACTATTGACAACCCTCCATGTTTTGTTCGCAGAATCTCGTTCTTTTTCTTGGAACGACCAAAAGGCGAAACATCATATGTTGGCCTTCCACTATTTTTTATTTTTGGCTGCTGCAAAGTGCATCATCTACCCATCAAGAGACAGATTTTTTCATGAAAAGGTTAATCCTTTATTTCTTTTTACTCTTCTTTTTTTATTTTTTTATTGGTTTCAGGAAATTGTGGTGGCTATGAGATTTCTGGTGGCATGATGTCTGTATGGAACAAGAAAGATGATCCGTATGTGTGTGGAGGAGAGCCGCAGACTTTCTTGATTGAAATAATATTGGATGCAATCTTTATAAGAGTTGTACGGAGGTCCAGCTGGTTGGTGAACTAAACCTTGTTGATGGTGATCCTTGCTTCAAATCCTTGCTGCTTCAACTTCTTATGTTGAATTTCCATGGTCAAGCCCATGCTATTCCAGCCCAAGCCCGAGGTCCAGATCAGCCTTCCCAAGCTAACTGCCCCATCAGGCCCTCCAGGCCCGCTCCCGAATGGTTCCCTTAGCCCATCATCCTTCGAACATGATTGGTTAGCATCCTGCGCCTACCGATTGTGCCATAAAACCCATCACACAAGATTACACCTCCGTCGATGTTTAGATCGTGCCACGTGTTTGTTTCAACGGCGCAGGATCCGAGCTTACCGAGCAAGCTGTAGAACGTGAAGCACTGAAACTAAACCACAATATTCCTTCCAGATGTGGCCAAGTGGCAAGTTCAGAGTCGCGAGATGCAAATGCACTGAAGGAGCTGTGAGCCGTGCAACAGCGGAACGTAAAATGAACCACCACTGAGATGGTGGCATGTGTCGACTTCTGAATCATCAGATCTAAGCTTAGACCATTTGCACCTGGTCCAGACCCACTAAGGTTGTTGGGTGAACGCTAAGTGTCGATCTCTGGATCGTCGTATTTGAGCTCAGGGTTGAATCGTATTTATGCCCGCACTGGATAACATGTTCTTCAACTTGATCTCTTTCGTTTGATTACGGTATGTGGTTGTCTTCCAACCCACTCGATTCGAGCTAACATACTTTGTGCAGATCTGGTTGCACCAAAACCCTTGTTCTTGCAGCCTTTTTGATGTTGTCATGTGGCTTATTTTTAGGAGTCTAATCGGATTTTTTTTGGATTTGTTTGCTGTTGATTCCATCTTCCATAAATCAGTCATAACTCTTTTTTTGGCTTCTTTTTTTAAAATACTCTGCAGGTATGGACCGTTTTAGAAAGGCTTTGAGTACTGGGGGCGAAAAGAAGCGCAAGGGAGGAGAGGTCGCTAAGATTCCTTCAAAGAAATATTAACGAGAGAGGGATCCACTTGCAGTCTCTCCTAAGGACATAAGCATTTCTTCTCATTCATCCCATTGTCTGATGAGCAAAACCCCTGACTCTAAGCCCTATGAGAAACCATTTGAGATTACTGATGGATTGATGGGCAGAGTCTCCAAGCAGTGTAGTTGGGCTCCCTTTTGCACACATGAAACTTCTTCTCACTAGGAGAAGACATTTCCTCAAAACAAGGCTTTTGATTGGGAAAAGGTGCTTCAGTCAGGACTGACAATGAAGGCTTTTGGCAATCCTAATGTTGTTGTGGATCAATTTGAGATTGCTTTAGCAAAGGTGGATCTTCCTTTATATATATATATATATATATTACCCCTTGAAGCTCACATCTTTATCTTTATTACAGGTGGTGCAACAAGCCACGTTAGCATTTACTATGGGTAGAGATCTTGATAAGAGATTTATTGCTGGGGAGAGGGCACATCAAATCCGGCGAGAGCAATATGATGAGTTGAAGGCTATTTATGACAAAACTTATCATGACCTTATGTCAGTTGAGAGCGCTAAACAAGACCTTGAGAAAATCAAGAGGAAGATTGAAGATACCAATAAGGAGCTTTTAGTCCGAAACAACGATCTTATTTCTGAGTGTAGTTCTCTCCAAAGTTCACTTGAGTCTTTGTGAAAGGAGAAATATGGGTGGCTAAGGAAGAAAAAGGACATACTTGGGGACTCCTCTCTTGCTCCCTCAGGTTCTAAAGTTCCTTCCATTGCAACCAAGATATACCTAACTTCAGAGACTTAGAGGCTTTGAAGGCTCATGGCTATTTCCTTTGTACCTTTATTTCCAGACACTTCATGTGCTTTGGTTGAATATTCTTGACATTTGAACTTTTGTCTTTATCATATGGTTGGCTTCAACGATTACTAAAGTATCTTCAATTTAAGCATATTTTTGTCATTTATTAAATGATTTTACAGATGATTCATGCATGCAAGTATATGTTTTGCACGGGTGTATGTTTTGCGTAAGGTTGTTTTAGTTTCTTAACCGTTTTATGGCGAGCAATCCTGACAAAACCTCGTCTTATTTGTAGTCACACGTCTGTATGCACTAATGACAAATCTCGTCTTATTGATGTACAAGGTAGTCACACAGTCACACATCTTTTATCAGATTTTCTTGCATTTGTCTTACATGTGCTTACAACAAACCTCTTCAATGGTGTGTAAGGTAGTCATACAATCATAGTCTTTTAATAGATTTTTCTGCGTAAGCTTAAGACAAACCTCGTCTCATTGGTGTGCAAGGTGGTCATGCAGCCATACGTCTTAAGCAATTTTTTCTACGTACGCTTATGAAAAACCTCGTCTTATTAATGGGCAAAGTGGTCATGCAACCACACGTCTTAAGCAAATTTTTCTGCGTGCGCTTATGAACAACTTCGTCTTATCGATGTGTAAGGTGGTCATTCAACCACTCGTCTTAAGCAAATTTTCTTGCGTGCAGTTTTGAACAACCTCATCTTATTGGTGGGCAAGGTGGTCATGCAGTCACACGTCTTCAACAATTTTTTCTGCGTGTGCTTATGAACAACCTCGTCTTATTGGTGTGCAAGGTGGTCATGCAGCCACACATCTTAAGCAATTTTTCATGCGTGCGCTTATGAACAACCTTGTCTTATTGGTGTGCAAGGTGGTCATTCAACCACATATCTTAAGCAAATTTTCCTACGTGTGTTTATGAACAACCTTGTCTCACGGGTGTGCAAGGTGGACATACAGCCACACGTCTTAAGCAAAGGTTGCCATGCAGTCACACGTCTTTCAGCAAATTCTCTTGCATTCGCTTATGAACAACCTTGTCTTATGGGTGCGCAAGGTTGTCATGCGGTCGCACGTCTTTAAACAAATTCTTTTGCATGCCCTTATGAACAACCTTGTCTTATTGGTGTGCAAGACTGTCATGCCGCCACATGCCTTTCAGCAAATTCTCTTGCGTGTGCTTATGAGCAACCTCGTCCTATAAGTGTGTAAGGTTCTTATGCCACCACACGTCTTTATTCGGTTCTCAATTTCTTTGTCAAAATTTATTATCCCTTTTGGAATTATGAAGCATAAATGCATATGGACACTTGGACACATGATAATGTGATATAATATAAAATCATTAAGTAGACGTAAAATTTTTACAACAATTAAGCCTTGAAGCTTACATTTATTCCTTTGCTAACTTGCCTACCTTTGGCAATCATTAGGGATCTTCTTAATTGCCAGATTTTTCCTTCCAAATTCCTCCTAAGTTTCTCTTTCTTTTCTTTTACGGTCTTTATCATCTCTTGACCCAATTTTTCTCATTACTTCTGCTCGAATGATATATTTATTGGCGAGAGCAAACAAGTCTGCCAAAGTCTTTGGTTGGTGAAGAGATAGGGCTTCTTGAAGTTGTGTGCAATGCATTCCTTGGAGCAGTGATGCCATGGCAACCTCAAGTTGTAGCTCATGAACTTCTAGAGTCGAATTCCTGAACTTATCAATGTATTGTTTCAGGCTCTCATTTTCTTCATTTTCTTCTTGCTTGATGCTCAACAAGTATGCAACATCCTTATTTTGTTTGTTATGGATGATGTATGCATTGATGAGTTCTCTTTTTAACTGATCAAAGCAGAAGATTGAAGCTTCCTTCAAGTTGTTGAACCATGTTTGCGGGAGATCCTTCAATGTGATAGGAAATGCTCGACACATAATTGCATCCTCTCATCCATAGAGAAGCATGATGGCTTCGTAGTTTTGAATGTGCTCATATGGATCTTCTTTTCCTATGAAGGAGGGCAACAAAGGCATCTTGAACTTCTTGGGCAAAGGATTCTCCATGATCTCCTTAGTGAAGGGATTTTGTCTCCCTTGTTATGTCTCATCAGCTTGAACAAACTTCTTTTTCTCTAGGACTTTCTCCACGATCTTTCTCATGCTTATCGCATCCTTAGCCATCCGCGGCATCCACATGGATTGGTTGTCTTGCTTCATCCTCTTGATTGGTGCTTTAGGGTTTTCTATGTACGTGCTTTTTGCAACCTCGAAAAACTTCTCTTTTTCTTTTTGGAAATTTGTTTTCCCTTCCTCTCTCATGGGAGCATATCTTTCTTCGAAAGCTCTAGGCTCTGGGTTTTTCAAGATGCAAGAGAGATGATCTTGATGATGGCTTTCCACAAGAGTTTTTTCATGAAAAGTTAGGTTTTCACTCCTGGCAAAAGCTTGCAAAGTTGGTGGTAATGGCATCTGAGGAAATATCTCCTTGGACATAGTCATCATCTCCCGAATCATTCTTTCATTCTTTGATTCTCCTCATTTTCATCCTTCAAGGCTTCGTAGTTCCTAAAAGGGACAGTAAGGTAGGCTGTTTCAGATGCTCCAGTGCCACCTTAAGCTCTTGTACCTCATTGGATCCCTTCACCATCGTTAGCTTGAGTGCATTGAGCTTCTATGCCTCTCCGAGCTCCTCGCGTGCCTCTTTGAGCTCTTGTGTCTTCTTGAACTCCTCCACCTTTATGGACTCCTTGCGTTGCTTGGAGGTTTTTAGCACTTCCTTGGCCTTCCTCCTCACATTGGTCTCCCATCTGAGATCTTGTTGTCACCACCATTCTTGCTCTTGCTTTCGTCTTTCTAGTTGAGTTTGTCAAAAGAATGATCGATATAGAAAATCTTGTTTTTGTCAGAGAACACAACTTCTTGCTCGCGTTCTCACAGACGACGCCAATTGTTGTTGCCTAGAACAACAATGAAGTTGAAAGGGTCATGATCTTCAAGCCAATCCTGCAAACAAGAAAGGTCAGGAGGTCGAGGGTTGTACCCCCGATGCCACACCGACGCTCAAGTCAGATTATTATTTATGAGTGAGTTTTGACAGAGTTTTGAAAAATTGTAGGCTATGTAAATCATACCTTATTTTGGAGTAGAGAGACCTATTTATAGAGTGAATGATGGAGCAGATGAGGTGAGGGAAAATCTCCCCTTGAATTTTAAACGAGAAGATATCACACCCTCAATCTAATCCTCAATCTGATCTTTTTGTTACAATCAAGACAAACGTGTTTATAGAATTCTTCTAGAAGGTGGGTCCTCTTACGTGGGCTTGATTTTTGGATGTGGTTCGCATGCGCTTCCGTTGTATTGGGTCTTGTTGGGCTTAATGGATCTCGACCATGACACATCAGTAACAATATGGTTTAATGAGGATAAAGAGAACATTTGGCCTCTAAATAAAAGTAGAATATTTTAAGATATTCAAAATAAAAAATAAGTCTATTAACAAGTAAATCTCCTTTTTAGTATAATTAGATTCGAACTCATAATCTTAAATTTTATAACTCACACGTCTGCCCTTCTAATAATGCTAAAAGCTATAATTGCTTCGAAAAAATATTTGTGACTTAAATTCTTGTGTAAACTCAGGTTAGTTTATAAATCCGCTGCTGCCAATTTACCAAACATATTTCTAATAGAAAATTAAAATAAAGACAGTTTAATAAAATATATTTAATTTAGACAACAAAATTTCTCAAAAATTAAGACACAAAGCAATGCTCAACATTCTGGAAAAAAATGAAGAAATAATCATTAGAAAAGCACTATCTTATAGGAAAAATCACACAATTATACTGAAATTAAATACAGAGTTTGATTTTTAGGGCCAACGCAAATAATTTCTCAGAAATAGAAACGCTCTTCAGACTACTTATAAAAAAATTCAAATTAAAGTTTCAAAATGTTCTCAAAAGTTTATTTATCACATTTGGAAAAGCAGTCTTTAAAAGTCTTCAAAAATTTTATTTGGCGTTTTTTAAAGTAAGTTTGAGCATATTTTTATTTGTTAAAATTAAAATTATATTTTCTTATTTATTTAATTTAGTATTTCATTTAAAGCACAAAACATAATTAACTCTCTCTTATCTGCTTTTTTTTCCAAAGCACATAGGATTTTGGCGCATTTTCTAGGCTGCGGGCTTTGTCAACGCAAGTTTGGGCTAATTAATTGATAATTAGAACCCATTAACTTTACTCTAAAGCCCAACCTTTGTGGTGGGTGTTCTACACGGCTTCTTTCCAAGTCAAGAAAAGCACAGAAACAACTTTGCTTCGTTGAAATTCTGTAACTAAAAACAAAACACAAATGGAAGCAATATCATTATACAAAACTGAGACTGTTAAATCTAAGACTTGTTGGGGGTGGGGATGTGGTCGGCACATGTTTACGTTGGCTTAGCTAAGTGAGGTTGCGGTTGGCAGGTGGCATTTTGCTTTTGAAAAAGAAAGGATACTGATTAATCGTAACATTCTTGAATCAATTAACCCCACCCAACAAAATCACTTAGTGCTCATACACCAACTTTCGAAGAAATGTTTTTTTATATTTGGTGTATGACTTATATTATAAACTAAATTAATAAAAAAGAGAATTTTCATTTGATTTCACCTTTTTTAATGAATTTTTTTTTATTGATTTAGTGTATGAGTTAGATAAAAAATTTTCTAACTTTCAATGAGAGACAAATTAAAAGTCCCTCACAAATTTCAAGAATTTCAACATTTCTTGCGAGTTTCTCGCCTTTGTATGTGGTGGTGGGGTGGTCCATCTCATTGTTGAAAAATCAGGCTCTTTTCCCAATTTACGCTCATGATTTTGTTTAAAGAAAATAGTACATTATGTTAAATATTGAATTAAATTAATAAAACCATAGCAATTCGAGTTGTTTATAGATTGATTCATTTATCAAAAATTTTGGGTTGTTTAATTTAAATTTGGAATCGAAAACAAATCGTAATTAGAATCGAAAAAAATTGAAAAGGGGCTACACACTTATGATGTTGTTTAATTCTGCTTATCTGTTTTTTTCCATCTTCCTTTTTTTTTAAAAAAAAAAACAAATTTAACATGGGCTACGTACATTTTGCATCATTTTTGCTACATTATAAAAGTAAGGAAAGAGCAAAATGATTAGTTGAGAGGGAAGTGGCTTTCAAATGAGTTTAAACTTAACGTCCACTTAAAGCTCACACTCCAATTATTAGATTAGATTTTTGTTATCATGCAAATACAAAGCTTTGTATGGAGATGTAACACCACTTCCGTCCTGCCAAGTTCTACACTTGATAACTCCATGTTTTTTTTAGGTGCACAGTCCTTCTCCATGATCTACATTTGATAACTCCATTGGCTCTTCCCATGCTTTCAAAAGCTACATTATAAGGACGTTTGTTTAACATAAATGCCAATTATATAAAGTAATTTACATGGGTAGGGCAACTGTATATATTTTTATTATCCAAGTTGGTTTTCTCTTTAAAGTCGTATTGATATGTTTTATTTTTTTTTAAAGCTCATTGCAACCCATTCTTTAACAGGATCAAGAACTCATCAGGGGGACCCTCTCCGGTCACATTGGCCGAGCATAGACTAGGCGTCACCTGTATTTTAACGCTTTGACGTCATCACAGTCAAAAAGCCACTCTCCCTTTCATTGCGCTGGGAATTCTTCGTATATCCTATCCAATGCATTTTTCGGAATTTCACATGGCATCTCTTTTTAGCCAAAACTAATGTAAAATTATGAGTGATGTTTCAAATATTATTAATATATTTTAATTTTTTATGAATATTTATGATTTTATAATTTAAATTTTAAAATTAAAATAAAATTGATGAGATATGAGTAAAAATTAATTAATATATTTAATTATCAGATATAACGGAAACGTTACAATTACCTTAATTAAAGAACGTTACAAAGACGTTAATGTTCTCTCATCATCAGCTACTCTATAAATAGTGGTTATGGACAAACTGCGAGGTATGCTCTATTCTCTACACATACTTACACTTTGCCAAAATCTTTACTGACTTGAGCAGCGGAGGTTCTTCGGGGAGCATTCCGACCTCACTATTTCTTGTGTTTTTAGGTGACGAGGCAACGTTCACGATTCCCAAGTTCTTCAAGTTTTCAACATTATTGTTGTTCATTTTTCGAGACAACAACAATTTGCGCCGTCTGTGAGAATCTTGAACGAAAAGCTTTGCTCGTCGATGATCGAGAATAAGTACATCAATATCACCTACAACACTCACCATGGTGCAAACACATTCGAATCATGCTAGTCATCCCGAAGAGGTGAATTTCCTGAGGAAATGTAGAACATCAGCATGATGAAGATGATGATATTCACGAAGTGGAGTTAAAATGACGAACTTTCCAAGGAAATTATGAACCTCCCGATGAGGTGAAATTCTCGAGAAAAAGTTGAACCTCCTGAGGAGGTGAATTTCCCGAGGAAATAGTGGACCTCCTAAAGAGGCAAAATTCTTGAGGAAATGTTAAACCTCATGAGGAGGTGAACTTCCCGAGGAAATGTTGATCTCCCGAGTAGGTTAACTCTATGAGGAGACGTTGAACCCCCCGATGAGATGAACTCCACAGGGAGATGACGAACTCCACAAAATTGGGTCGAGATGTTGAATCTCCTGAGAAAATGAACTTCCTGAGGATACGACAAACTCTGCGAAGTAGGGTCGAGATGTTGATCATCACAGGGAGGTGATCTTCTTGAAGAGATGACGAACTCAACGAGATGTGGTCGAGATGTTGAACCTCACGAGGAAGTGAACTACTTGGGGAGATGAACTTGCTGAGGAGACGAACTTGCTGAAAATATGGCATATTCAGCGAGGTGAGGTCAAGATGTTGAGCCTCACGGATAGGTGAACTTCCTGAGGAGATGGAGAATTCCATGAGGTGGGGTTAAGATGTTGAACCTCATGAGGAAGTGAACTTCGCGAGAAAATGAGCAAGCACCCCTAGATTAGAAAAATAATTGTAAAAAAACCTCTAGGAAATATTTCAAGTTCCTTACTCTTATCTCCGAAAATTTCTAAGAAAAGAGTGGGGAGCAATTAATATGACATATGTAATAAAACTCACTTAATATATTTAAGATCGTAACCGAAAAGTTACAATCATTATGATGAACGTTTTGAGGTGTTAATGTTCTTTTATCAACCCACTACTATAAATAGACGTTGGTGGTCACTTGCCGATGTATGCTCTATTCTCTACACATACTTATACTCTCCCAAAATCTTTACTAACTTGAGCGTCAGAGGTTCTCCAGGGAGCATCCCAACCTTACAATTTCTTGTGTTTTCAGGTCACAAGATGACGTTCATGATTCCCAAGTTCTTCAAGTTTTCATAATTATTGTTGTTCATTTTATGAGTTAACAACGATTGGCGTCGTCTGTGGGAATCTTGAACGAAAAGCTTTGTTCGTCGACGATTGAGAAGAAGTATATCAACATCACCTACAACACTCACCATGGTGCAAACACATTCGAATCATGTTGGTCATCCCGAGGAGGATTTGACGAGAGTCGGTGCTGGAGTGGGAGCCTCAGGAATTGTCATCCCTATCGTTCCACTCGCAGAGTATGAAGCGCTTAGGAAGCAGAACGAAGAGAACCAGAAGGCTTTGGTTAAGATGATGACCTTGCTCCAACAGCTTCTTCCTCAGGCTCAACTCCCACCCACATTGCGCGCTTATGCCCAAAGTGCTCAAAGTGGAGGAGTTCCGAAGGGGCGTGATGTCGTGCAACAAAGTCATCATCAACATATACAAGTGCCTCAGCAGCTGAATCCTCCACCTTGCCATAAGTGCCACGATGTTTCTATTCCTGATGCTCGGGTCGAGGTTGGGAGATAAAACTACCAAGAAGTTGTGGAAAATACGTGTAGAGGAAAGCTTAGGGTTCCTCCGAGTAAGGCTGAAGTAGAGCCCCAATATTCGATGAGTGTTCGAGAAGCGGCAGACGTGAGGAAAATGATAGAAGAAGTCCTCAAGAAGAAGAAGTTGGTTCCTACGAAGGAGAAACAGCAAAATACCAAAGCTCAGTTCACTAAAGAGGTAATGGGAAAACCTCTTCCCCCAAAGTTCAAGATGCCTTTGCTGCCGAATTTCTCAGGAAAAGAGGACTCACACAAGCATGTTCAGAATTATGAAGCCATCATGATGCTTCATGGATGGGAAGATGTCATCATGTGTTGTTCGTTCCCAATCACGCTAAAGGACCATGCTCGATCATGGTTCAACGAACTGAAGGAGGCATCTCTTTCTTGTTTTGATCAGCTAAGGAAGGAGTTCATCAACACTTTCATCATTAACAACAAGCGCAAGAAGGAAACTACGTACTTGTTGAGCGTGAGGCAGAGCGAGAAGAAGACTCTATGACAATACGTGGATAGATTCAGGAATGCCACTCTCGAAGTCCACGATCTACAACCTAGAGTAGCGATGGCTGCGATGTTACAAGGGACACGATCAATGCAGCTACAAGAGTCATTGTCCCTCGACCAACCAAAGACCTTGGCAGACCTCTTCGTGCGAGCCAACAATTACATCCTACAGACTGAGGTCATGAAGATCGTGGTAGCTAAAGAGAACAAAGAAAATAAAAGGAAAGAGAGAGAAGCTCAAGAGGAGTCGGAAAAAAAGAAAGAGAAGTCGAGAGGCTCTAGAGCACACTTCAATCCACATTTCGATAAGTACACGTCGTTGAGTGAGTCAAGGTCAACCATCTTAGCGGCGATAGAGGGATTCCGACTTATTAGATTTCCCCTAAAGACTGACAAACCTTTGGGAAGGGATGTGGACACCTACTACAAGTACTATGATGTAAGTGGGCACTCGACGGATAAGTGTCGAGAACTAAAAAATAAAATTGAGAACTTATTTCGAGGTGGACACTTGGACCAATTTGTTGATGATGAAGCATCGAGAGGGGAGCTGAGCAATGAAACAAGGCATTGAAGAAGTAATGATGATCAAAGAAGTGATCAGCATGGGGCCAACTAAGCATCCTTCCACCAGAAATGCCACAGTTTATCTTTTAAGTATACTTTAGATGGTGGTAAAAATTTGAATACTTTGAGGTTTTGTTGACTTTTTATTGTATAAATTTCTATTTAACGAGTAACATTCTTCTTTCTCATGCATAAATAGCTACTTTTGTGAATGAAGAATAGGTTAAGACAAGTCGAGTGCTTGGCCACACAAAATAGAAAAGGCTTGTGGGGAACCAGGCCTATTTAACCAAAAGTGCTAAGAACATGGAGTGAATCCGAGCATTGGCTCCTCACCAACAAAGCACAAGAACCATCTTGAGACCACTAGAATGCACCGTGAGTAAAAAATCTTATGATTTATCGAGCTCTCATGTGGAAAACAACTAAACCGTGAGTAGAAAAACTTACGAGTAATCGGACTCTCACGTGACAAAAACGTAAAGTGAGTAGAAAAGCTTGCGAGAAATCAGGCTCTCACGTAACAAATATGTGAGTAGAAAAGTTTGCAGGAAATCAAGCTCTCACCAAGCAATGAAAAGATAGATTACGATGTGACAATGGAGCATGAAGCTTGCGAAAAATCTAGCGCTCATTGTAGAATACACGTAGTGAAAAATTTAACATCGCACATGAATGACAAGTGAAACTCTAAGTGGTATTGTCATGAACACAAACGAAGGTTTATCCGCTAATACGTGTGGCAAGTGAAATCCCAAGTGGTATTGTCATGAACGTAAATGCCGATTTACTCGCTAAGATGTGTGGCAAGTGAAACCCCAAGTGGTATTGTCATGAACGCATTCGATAGTTTACTCACTAAGACATATGGTGAGTGAAACGCAAATGGTATTGTCAGCCTATTATTCACTAAGACGTGTGGCAAGTGAAACCCCACTTGATATTGTCATTAACGCACGCAATAGCTTGTTCGCTAAGGTCTGTGACAAGTGAAACTCCGAGTGGTATTGTCATGGGCATACACAATAGTTTTTCTATTTCGTCCTCAATAAGCAAATCAACTCCTACCACCACTAAGACTCCACCGAAATCACTTGACCAAAAAGTCATTTGATCATGTGATTGGGAAGCAACGATACATACAAGTGCAGGAAAGAAAAGCACACAAATAAGAGCAGAAAATAACGCGAATAAGAGTAGTAACAAACAATTGATTCTAACTCGAACCTCATTCTAGCTCAAACCTGATCACGAATTTCTCGAGAAAATATTGAACCTCCCGAGGAGGTGAGATTCCCTAGGAATAGGTGAACTTCTCGAGAAAATGTTGAACCTCTCGAGGAGGTGAGATTCATTTCGAAATGGTGAATCTCCTGAGGAAATGTTGAACCTCCTAAGGAGGTGAAATTCCTGAGAAAATATTGAACCTTCTGAGGAGGTGAAATTTCCGAGGAGATGTTGAACCTCCTAAAGAGGTGAGCTCCACAAACAAATATGGAACCTCTCGAAGAGGTGAAGTCCACGAGGATATGGTGAACTTCGTGAGATGGATGAGATGTTGAATCTCCCGAGGAGTTGAATTCTGTTAAGAAGGAGATGAATTTCATTGAGGAGGAGATGGACTCCGCTGAAGAGGAGATGAACTCTGCTGAGGAGGATATGAACTTCACTGAGGAGGAGCTGAACTCCGCTGAAGTTGAGATGTTGAACTACGCAAGGAGATTTGGTGATGAAGGACTGAGTGAGTTGGTGAGCTCAACAAGACGAGTCGATGAACTCCATGAATTGGTGAGCTTGACAAGGCCACAAACCACGAACCTCGAACCATAGACCAGGAACTGCGAACCATCATAGTATCATGAGCCACCAAGGTGCAGCTCCTGAACACCCACTCGATAACGGGGGTGAAGTCCTCCAAAGTGCAGGTCCTGAACACCCACTCGGTAGCGAGCGTAAAATCCTCTAAGGTGCAGCTCCTGAACACCCGCTCTGTAACGGGGATAAAGTGCTCCAATAAGAGGCTCCTGAACACCCACGTGGTGGTGGGGATAACAACAACGACAAGTGATATGATCCTTGATAGCAACAACAAGTGGACTGCCCCATAACAATAACAACAAGTTCTCTCGAACATCTCGGTTGGTGTGTCAAATCTCGAACATCTCGATCGACGTGTTAAAGCTTGAACATCTTGATCGGCGTGGCAACTCTGGAACCTCTTGAACGACAAGTCACCTCTGAAAAGTCTCAAACGACGTGTTGTTTCTGGAACTTCTCAAACAACGTGTCGCCTCGAACATCTCAAAAAAGGAGTGGCCTACAAAAAAAATAATTGCATAAGAAAAATCATCACCAATTATTCAACAAGAAAACAATAGAGTCGACATAAGAGTACATATGAGAACGGAGGAAGACCAAAGCTTTTACATAGAATTCGATTCAAATTAGAAAAAGATTTTTGCATGGGTGCGCGCATACATGCATAACAAAAAAAGTATTAAAGTGAAGTGTGACCAAAAGCAACAAAGAGAAGAATAATAAGGCATGGCAGAGGCATACATAGTTCTCTAATATTTTGTCTCATTTGACAATCAACTTCAATGATGTTGAAACACGAAGTCATGCAACAAAAGAAAAAAAAAATCAAATTATGCACATCACCGTTTGAAGCAAGCATGAAGAAGGGAAAGAAAGAATGAATGATGCATCGCGTTCGGAACAAGCAGAACGATTTTTTTTTTTTGAGGAAGTCTGAAGCTTATGGCCACAGAGGAAGTTTTGGAAAATAAGAAACATGAATACTTAGGGTTTTTATGAGGCGAGACAGAGTAAAAAAATAAGAAAAGAAAGGAACCATTGCCTACATTGTAACATTATGGCAAAATCAAGAACCAAAAACTAGCAATGCTATTGTAAATGTGGCAGAGTTGCGTGATTTGTATTCCAAAAGAAGAAAATTAATCATGCTAAAGAGGGAAGAAATTAAAGTGGAGAATCTTCATAAAATCAAGAAAAAATTAAAGATCCCAATAAGGAAGGAGTCAAGATGGGAAATCATTACAGATTGGCGGCAACACACTAATGGAAGAGCAAAACATGTTTAAATTGCACAGTAACCATTCCAGCCCTGAAATGTTTCCAAAATCCACTGAGAACCCCCTTGACCTGTAAAATAATATGACCACTCCCTATTTTGACGATATGGCAAATTTGGAAGATGGGTATTATTGACAAATAGGAGCGAGAATTCTATTAGTACCATGCAATTCTCTACCCTTATCTTCGAAAGCAGTCGAATATAAGAGTGGGGAGCAATTGATGAGATATGAGTAAAAGCCAATTAATATATTTAATTATCAAATGTAACGAAAATGTTACAATTACCTTAATTGAAGAACGTTACAAAGAGGTTAATATTCTCTCATCATCAGCTACTCTATAAATAGTGGTCATGGACAAACTGCGATGTATGCTTTATTCTCTACACATACTTATACTCTGTCAAAATCTTTGCTGACTTTGAGAGCGGAGGTTCCTTGGGGAGCATTCTGACCTCACCATTTCTTGTGTTTTCAGGTGACGATGCGACATTCACGATTCCCAAGTTCTTTAAGTTTTCAACATTATTGTTGTTCATTTTTCGAGGCAACAACAAAAATAATACAATTGTGAATCTCACATTAAATTTTGAATTTTTCAATATAGTTTGCAAAATTCAATCTTTCAAATATAATTTGAAGAATTGTTTTCTTTGTAACTTATAAAATCTTTAATACATACCTATTTTTTAACTCTTAAAACCTCTCCACGTGAAAATAAATTAAGACAATTATAAACCAATATGCTCTAATGTTCTTTTTTTTTTTTGTCTTGGACTCTTAGGGTGTTAAATGATAGATCATTTGTTATTGACATATGAGCATGTGGTTAGCAAGAGGTATATTCAAATACTAAATAATAATACAATTTGAACACCAATAATTACAGTGTGGAACATCTAATACATAAGATTGATTCAACACTTGCTCCAATCATTAACCAAATATTATGGAATTTTCTCTCATAGTTTATAAAATTATTTAAAAGTTAACATAATGATTGAAATTAACATCAAATAATTTTAAAAAATAGTATCAAAAAGATATTGTTGATAAGTTAACTTCATTTAAAAATACTAAATTAAATATATATAATACATTTGATCAAAAACTTAGATTTAATATATTAAAATTACTTATATTATTGTAATTGAAAAAATAACATTTACAGTTAACTTTTACGCTTGAAATGTGTTAGCATATCTTCGTCAATATTTCAACTTTCTTTACTATATTTTTAAACCCCTCAACTTCGACAACTAATATTTCGATAACCAATTTAACGAATATTGCTACTGAATTCCATATCAGACTAAAAATATGAATGTTTGTCATTTTGATCTTTTGCATAAAATTTTTTGGATCTGTTTAACAGTAATTTTTGTTGAAATTCAAGAACTACAACATGATAAAAACTCTTAAGTGGCTTAATTAATATAGTTTGTCAAGAAATTGGTCAAAAGATGTATTGAACCAATTATCGTTTGTTGCATAATCGATAAAATTTTAAATTGTCAAGGAATAATTATAAAAAAATATTAATAAAGCAAAAAGTTGATCTTCCATAAATCAAATTCATTTGTTTATCTCTAATTGAAATATTAACAAATTCAATAACCAAAATACATTTTGCTATGACAATCAATTTGATTGTGAATTTATTAGTCCACAATACCATTTTTAGAAATTGCATTTATTTATGGCAATTAATTTTTGGGGACATTTGGTAGATCAAAATTGATAAAAAAATATCGATATATAGGATCAGATAAAAATAATAGCAGTAATATAAAAAATAATATATTTTTTTTAAAAAAACATATATTGTTGTGGTAAATATTAAATAATATGCGTACATATAGTATTTTTTTAAATGTGCAATGGAAATTCATTTTTAAAAAATAAATTTATTCTTATATTTTATTTTTTTATTGTATATTTTATTAATTACTATATAAATTGGTTAATTGATATAAATGTCTAATGTAAACATATTTATTATTATTTTCATGATACATCTTGGTATGACACATGTCACATTAGTAAGATACCAAATATTGTTCATTGAAGATGACACATGTCAGCATCTCAATGCATGTATTTTTCTTTATATTAATACTAGCACAACACTCGAGCGATGCAATGGAAATTTTAAGCGACTAAATTATATCAATTGAAATACAAATATTTTTGGCAGTTTAATGCGTTTTCTTTATTGAAAATATAGATTTTGAAAGATTTTTTTCATATCCAACTTTTTTTTTAGAATTATATGAATTGTATTTCTTGTCATAAATAAGAGTTTTTCACCCAACTATACTTTTAACTACCATCA
>CAODLS011536641.1:0-15193 GCA_948243855.1 Flueggea neowawraea
ACATTATCTTTACCTCACAAATTAAACTGTACTCCATGATTTTTGTATAGAACAGGTTTTCTTTGATTTTGTGACGGTTTTCCCTAGTTCATAACTAATCCATTACTTCATGAATTGAGCTTCAATAAAACTTTTCCTTACGAAAAAAAAGTGACCAGAGTATAGTGCACGTTGGCATGGAGTGGAGTAGACGTTTGGCATGGAGTAAAGTGCACGTTGGCATGAACCGATCGAAATCATCCGATTCTTACTGACAAAACAAGTAGATCGAATCGAAAGTGACTACGTGAGTCCCATTTGCATGCCCAAACAGTGTTAACTCATTCTTTTAGCATGGCCACGTGAGTCACATTCGCGTGCCCAATATTATTATAAAATTCCTATCTTAGTCACATTTGCTTGCCCATTATAATTATAAATTTTGCTATGCTAGCTAGGCTCATAAAATTCCTATCTTAGGCTAATAAAATTCCTATCTTTTAGGATGGCCACGTGGGTCACATTTGCATGCCCATTATAATGTTCCTAACTTAGGCTTGTAGTATGCCCTCCAACACTTCAACCACACAAAAGGTGTATCCTATCCCATTATAAAATCCCAACAATAACGGAGAATTGTTATCCTATCTCATCATTGTTGAACATTCTAAAGGGTTTCAAGAACCAACAGTGATGGCGAATCGTCCTGACAATTTCGTGAGCAACACAAAGGTCATTCTCGAAGACTACGTGACTGGCTTCCCCCAAGAGTCAATGTTTCCGGTGGTGACTGAACGCATAAGACTGAAATTGCCAGTAGGCGCTTCCGATATGATACTTGTCAAGGTTCTCTACATTTCTATTGACTGTTACGCGTATCTCAGAAGCAGAAAAATCGAACCACATGATCTGAGACATGATTACTTGTACTCTTACGATCTTGGCTCTGTAAGTATCTGTCAATATAATCGTCTCTTTCATGCATGATGTGACTTTTTTTTCTCATGGTTAATTTGACTCTTTCATATTCCTCGGATTCTCTAATTAATGAACTTGCAGTTTATTAGCACTAAGTTAACTCTAGTGTTAAAAGGATCATGAATCCAATTTTCGATAGAGTTAATAAAATGACATGAAAAAACTCTCCTTTTGTTCTCTACAAATCTTTTATATCCTATTCAAAGCTTGATCTTCTTGCTTTAAACACGCAGCCGGTCGCAACTTATGCAGTGTCTGTTGTTCTGGAATCAGCATACTCTAAATTCGAGAGGGGTGACTTAGTTTGGGGGACAACAGGATGGGAAGAATACAGCACAGTTAAAATGCCTCGACTGGAAAACTTCCATAAAATTGAAAACTACGATGGACGTGTACCCCTCTCATATTATTTGGGAGTTTTAGGTAAGTCAGTCGCTTTTGTAAGTTTTATTAATGCTTGCATGACGTTGAGAGTAAAGATTACTATGACAAGAATAAAAAAATAGTTTTAGTTCATCTCTACCACTAACAGGTTGAGAGTTTTATTTTGTGTGAGAGCAAATAAAATGACTTGTCAAACGAAGATTTCTGTGACAATTTTCCAGTTAGCTTCATTGAGCGGTTGAATATTGCTGAATGCAACAATATACAATGGTTGTTTTGTTCTGAACTTGTATAGGTTTATCTGGAATTGGCGCTTATGTTGGGATGTATAAGCTTTGTTCTCTCAAAGAAGGAGCAACTGTTTTCGTTTCATCGGCATTTGGTGCAATAGGCCAACTTGTCGGGCAGTTTGCAAAGTTACAGGGTTGCTATGTTGTTGGTAGTGCTGGAAGTAACGAAAAGGTACAATTTTTTGGGGGCCATTTACTTTTTATGATTTTGTAAATCGTTTCTTCCGTCCCAGATGATACAAGAACTCACGTTTCTGCTACGATCTTTCCATGCTTGTTAAGGTTAAGGAACTGAAGAATAATTTGGGATATGATGAGGCTTTCAACTACAAAGAAGAGAAGAATTGGGACGAAACTTTGCAAAGGTGAGTGCTTACACTAAACTTGAATCTATGATGCATGTTTGTGTTCGGCATAATATAAATTAACATATTATTCATGTGTATTTCAGTTCTAAAAAGACGTATTGCAACTCAATTTTCACTATGCAATAACTAACATGCAATCTACTTTTACTCAATGTGCTTGTGTGTTCTAGTGACTTTGTAAATGACAACGATGCCAATTAGTTCAAAAGTATTCATGACTACTCTTTTAGGAGCTTGTTTCTTTGTGAGCCAAAAGATTCCTAACCAACCCATCCAATCAATTCGATACCAAATTAACCGAACCGGTTGATCAAGTGATTTGGTGGTGCAAAAGAAACCCAGCAGATTTAGTTCGCTTTGCTGTTTTAAGGTTTTGATCCTGCATCCCAGGATACATAAAACACCCTATCAAAATTACCAACTACCAATCAATGTCTGATTGTTGACAGATACTTTCCCAGAGGCATTGACATTTACTTCGACAATGTTGGAGGAAAGATGCTTGATGCAGTATTGCGCAACATGAAAGTCCAAGGCACTATTATTCAATGTGGAATGACATCTCAATACACATTTGATGAGCCTGAAGGCTTAAACAACCTGGAGGCTGCTATCTGGAAGCAGCTTAATATGAAAGGATATGCAATCACTGATTGGTATGACCTTTTCCCGGAATTCCTAGCCTTTATACTGCCGCTCGTCAAAGAGGGAAAGATAAAGTATGTGGAAGACAAGGTTGAAGGGGTTGAAAATTGTCCTTCTGCACTGGTAGATCTGTTCAAGGGCAAGAACTTTGGAAGGAAAATCGTCGTTAACGTTCCAATGTAGTTTGCTCTGACAATAAATCTTGTTATCTTTTTACTTCTTGTTATTATTCAATAAAGACAGGTCTATGTCGTTTTGGACTAGATCTGAGCTGGTGTGTTTGGTTTTCTCTGGTCTACATCTGGGTTGGTTTGGTAATTTGGTCTAGAGCCTATTACTCTCAATCTGTTATGATGGTGGTCCGCCCTAGTAATTCTATGTCTGTTTCTTTTTTTGGTGTATTTGGTTGTTTTCTGATATTTTGTAATGTTGCTTATTGATAAAATGAAAAATATGTGTGTTTTAATTAAAGACAAGTTTTTTTTGTCTCGTCTTTAATCAGTTTACAAAATTGTCCTTAGTAATTTACTTAGATACCCTAAAAGTGCATTAAACTAAGTGCAGTTACGTAAATATACTTTCCTCTAATAAAATATTTCAAGTTTTCCTGGTAAATAAAAATATTTCAAGTTTGCTTAAAAAATATAAGCAATCAAACTCTGCAATTGGTGCATTTATTTCATGAGATTCTACTATGAATTAGTACTTGATATATTGTGATAATTTTAACTTAAACATAAGGAGAAAAAAAGTGGTTCGATATTTCAATAGACTTATGTTTATGACCTCCTCTAAAAATTACAATTTATTTAAATGAGCAAAATTATAAAAAAAAAAATCACTCGCAAACCCCAAAACACAAGTCACAACTTATCTAATTAACTTAGTTTAAAATTTGCAAAAAAAAATAATGAAGACTTGATGCCCTTTTATAGGAGAATGACCCTTCACAAATTAAACACCAAAGCAATGTGAGATTTATATTTTCACCAAACTCACCCTTAAAATTTGGGTAATTTCAACAAAAAACTGCGTGGAAGGCACACTAAAAGAATCAGGCATGGATTTCAACACCAGTACTATCAAAGTCAAAGTCCCGGATGGTTGCAATGGAGTTCTTGTCAAGAACCCCTTCTTGGCTTGTGACTATGTTTGGAGCAAATAAATTTTATAAAATTTTGTAAAATTTATTTGTAATTTTAAATTTTTGTGTTTGGAAGGCAAACAAATATTCATGTTAATTTTAAGAATTGAATTGTATAGAATTTAACATAACTAAATCAATTCTATTCAAAATAGATGAGATTTACAAATAAATTTTATAAAATTATAGAGATATACTTTACATACCAAAATTATTCACCTCTTTATCACTTATACCAAAATTATCTCTTTCTTTATCACTTATACCACAAAATTATGCCCCTTCTCTCTCTCTCTCTCTCTCCCAATTCTCTTAAATTCATATTATTGCAATTAAATTTTTATGCTTTTAATTAATAAATTTAGAAAAAAATAATCTTGAAAAAATTAAATAATGTGATTAATTTTTGGATAATAATTTAATATTTTAAATAAATTTATCAATAGAATATGATTAAAAAATAAACAAAAAATACATTTTACATAAAGTTATTGTAATGAAGGGTATATGAGGAAGTAGATTGAAATGAATTTTTAATTCTTGATTTGTTCTAAACATGGTTATATGAAAATCAATTGAATTCCATGTTTTAAATAATAGCATACCAAACAAGATAATTTATTTGTAAATGAATTCTATGTGGAATTTATTTGTAAATGAATTCTAAATTTTGGATTCACTTGTTCCAAACATATTGTTACATGCTGATAAGTTGCATTTTAGACATATTTTACGTTACATTTTATGTTTATTTTGCATTATAAATTGTTATTATTCGTGTATTTTTATGTCTTTATATTTCTTTGGTGTTTTAAGTGAAATATTGGTGAAACATGAAGGATTGGAGCTGTTTCTGTGCATTTCAGTGCTACGTGATCATACTGTAATAACCGCGTTGACCAAATTTGACCGTTGTGTATTGGGTCGTGTGCTATACTTATAGGCCATGTTTTCGACGTGTTTTGAAGGCTTATTACTAAGTTTTTATACTGGAACAATGTTTTAGGATTATTCTTATTATTTTAGGAAGCTTAATTAGATTATAATTTGGTTTCTAATGAGATACCATATATATACTCTTATTTTGTATTTGGCAGCTCTCTCTCTCTTCTCCATCAGATTCATACATTCTAGAGCAGCAGTCACTCTTCCAATTTTTTGCTTCATCTCCTCTAGCATGTGTAACTAAACATTTTTCTAGTTAAGGTATTTCTAAGTTCAATATATTAATGTTCTGAGACTATGTTTTAACTGTTATAAAATATTTCAAGTATTTGTTCAGTTTTTGTGCTCTAGTTCATTTATTATTATTTTGATTGATTGATTGACAAGGGCTTATTGGTTAATTAATTGAGATAATATACTGTTATTTAGAATTGATAGTGGGTCACATTGATCCTAATTCGGATGGCAGATGACTTGAATTTATGTGTTGAACATTATTTATTGTTATGGAACTGAATAATGCAGTTTAAATGAATCACGACGTTTCCGGTTTCACTGGCTAGGACATGGGTCTCTTTGATTCGTATTGCTTCCATAAATTAAATCCTGTCATGGCGTCTTAGGGTTGTCTAGTCGTTCGGGAAATAGTCTACAGGACGTCTTGGGGCTATCGAGAAATTAAGATAAAATCAAATACAAATGCGATTGTATCACAAAATCAGAGTAATTAAAAGACAAAATATAACCCCAGTAACCTAACAACATTTCAATGCAGTGCTCTATACCAAAAACATAAGAGCCTAATAAAAAGGGCATCACTAACCAATAAGACGCATCACCGCTAATCCAAGATGCGGTGTAGTTGCTAAAACCAAAAACTATCCACCTGAAAAATAAAATAGAGAGGAACAAGAAACAGAGAAAATAAAGGGGATTAGAACTCAACAAGGGACAACACTCTAGAATGCCTCATACGTGACTCACAAAGACTGGTTTGAAAATAGTCCAAAAATACCACAAACATGTATAATATGTATACATGCATATACACACTACATATGTAGTAAGATTTTAAATATACATTTCAAAAACATTTACAAACAAAGCAAACACATGCACTCGGGCAAAACGATACTATTAGTATCAGTGTCAAAAACAGAGTCTAAGCCATATGGGACCAGTATCAAATGTGGTGTGGTCTATGCCACTCAACCACCGTATCATAATCATGGACTCTGCCACTAATCCAAAAACATATCATGTGCTGGGCCGAGACATATGGATACCAACAACCCAGGTAGCTGGGTCATATCAAAGCATTAGTATACCAAAGACTACATACCCCGTAGCATAGGCGTTTTATATAAAAAAACAAAACCATACTAATATAGTACCAAAAACATAGGCATGCATAGCATAATAAAAAATAGAGGGAGAATATGCACACACACACACACATTTATATATCAGATTTCAAAACCAGAGTGGTGAATATTAATTCACAAAATTAGATTATTAATTTAATCAATCCTTAAATTAGTCTAATTTCAAAAATATGTGTCAAACAAATCAATAACATATACAGTTTGGAGACACAGCCTATGTGTATGAAATTTTTATCCATTCACTTAGATGTACAAGCTCTAATGGTCAGGCACCACTGACGAGCGGTTGATCACACTGATAGGAACAAGAATCTAAAACAGACATTAGAAACAAAGCATATCAGAAACAAAGCAAACGAGACACGAGTACTATAGTTGTACCGAAATGCGTGCACATGCATATGCAACTCACATGCCCAAACAAAACCTAAAAATCTAGAGGGGTACCTCAAATGTGCAAAATCACATTTTGACCCCTTGATGACAAATATCACATCTTGTCCTCAATGGTAAATTATGCAAACAGTCCAACTCCGATTCAACCAATAGAAACCAGATCTAAAAACCCACATTGGTGAATATCAACATCAAGAGCATGAATCTATAATTAGATTACCAAAAATAACTCAGATTCCTCAACAAATCACGAACAATTCAACAACACTCTAACCCATATACACAACTCGTCAAATCTTCCAATACCAAGCATGAATCAAGTATCTCGAACTCTAATCCATTAAGATATAATAGAAACAACTGCAAATCAAATAAAGATATCATCAAAATTTGAACCCCTAGCTCCAAACAAACCCAACTTGTCCGAACTCCAAACCTCATCAAAACCAAAGCTACATCTTATGATTTCAACCTCAAACATCCATATTCTAACAACAAATAAACTTCGTTCCAACAAAAAAGAAAGAATCAAAATGAATCATCAATTTTGGCCCAAAAACCTAGATGCACAAATCATGATCAAAATAGAGAAATGTGGGATCAAAGAGTGTTTCTTACCTCAAAAACTGAAGTGGAAGCAAAGAGAAGCAAGAAGATATAGAGACAAATAAATCAGAGAGTAATTTCAGTGGTTGAAGTGAGTTATGGCCGAAGAAAGGGAGGATGAGGGTATTTATAAACCCATAAAATCGAATCGTTGCCTTTCACTCAAAACCACCCTGAAAAGGCACATCTATGCACGTAGTTCCCTCTTCAACGTGGGTCGTACAATCCATAATGCACGTAGGCAGTAGATCTGATGACTCTTCATTCTCAGATCCAAAATCAATATGGGTTTCACTCCATGCAATGCACGTAGATCCCTTCACTCGTTCACGATTCAAGTCCAAGTGATGATCAATGCACGCAGACGTGCTTAGGCACGTTTATGGTCCAACTCAAATGTCGATCTACATGTGTAGAACCCTCTTCAATGCACATAAATGACCTCCAACATGCAAGATTTCATCCAAACGGATTCCAAAATCAAGAATCAAGATTTCCAACGTCCCAAATCACTTCAGAATTGACAGAATGCTATAGGATTCTGATTAGAACAATGTGGGGTATTGCATACTTTCCCCTCAAAAGACATTTGTCCTCGAATTTTGAAATAATTCATGCCCAAACTAAGATCAATCTTAGATCTCCAAAACAAACATAAATCATGATCGCCCAACCAAAGCTCAACTACCAAGCTAAATATGCAATCATGCAGAAATAACGACGCAAAGACAGAGACCATCACGGTCATACAGAAACAGAGATGTTGAAGGCAAAGACAAACAAACACGCAGAAACAGAGTGCAAAAATAAAGAAACAAAGATGTAGAGACAGAAACAAATACAGAGAGATAGAAACAAACGGGGATATATGCGTCGCATCTTATCCTCGACCTCCCAAATGGCCTCCTCAATAGAATGATGTCGCCAAATTACTTTCACTAAAGCAATATCCTTATTCCGCAGCCTCTTAACTTGCTTATCGACAATTCTCACAGGATCCTCCTCGTAAGATAAGTCAGATTGGACCTCGACAGACTGAGGTGTCAGAACATGAGATGAATCAGGAACATACTTTCTCAGAAGTGATATATGGAACACTAGATAAACATAAGCAAACTGAGATGGCAACGCCAATTCATATGCAATAGCCCCAACACGACCTATACTATCGAATGGACCAATGTATCTCGGGCTCAACTTGCCCTTCTTCCGAATCTCATGACACTTTAAGAAATACATGGTCTCTGACCTCAAACTCCAAATGTTTACGCTTCGGGTCAGCGTAACTCTTTTGACGATTGTGAGTAGTCTAGATCTTCTGTTGGATCATCTTGACTTTCTCAGTAGTCTTCAAAATAAGATTATCATACCTTTCTCACATGTCCAAACAAAGCCTAAAAATCTATTTCTATCCTCAAATGTGCAAAATCATATTTTGACCCCTAGATGCCAAATATCACATCTAGTCCTCAATGGTAAATTACACAAACAATCCAACTTCTGATTCAACCAATAGAAACCAGATCTAAACACCTACATTGGTGAATATCAACCTCAAAAGCATGAATCTATAATTAAATTACCAAAAATAACTCAGATTCCTCAACAAATCACGGAAAATCATTCCACACTCTAACCCATAGAAACAACTCATCAAATATACCAATACCAAGAATGAATCAAGTATCTCTAACTCTAATCCATTAAGATATAACAAAAATAACTCCAAATCAAATGAAGAAATCATCAAAATCTGGAACCTAGCTCCAAACAGACCCAACTCGTCCAAACTCTAAAACTCATCAAAACCAAAGCTAAATCTTATGATTTCAACATCAAAAATCTATATTCTAATAACAAAAAAACTCCATTCTAACATAAAAGAAAGAATCAGAATGAATTATTAATTTCGGCCCAAAAACCCTAGATGCACAAATAATGATCAAAACAGAGAAATGAGGGATCAAAAAGTGTTTCTTACCTCAAAAGTCAAAGTAGAAGCAAAGAGAAGCAAGAATAGATGGAGAGAAATAAATGAGAGAGTAATTTTGGTGGTTGAAGTGAGTTATGGCCGAAGAAAGGGCGGATGGAGGTATTTATAGACTCACAAAGCTGAAACGTTGCTTTTCACTCAAAACCGCCCAGAAAAGGCACATCTACATGCGCAATACTCCATCTATGCATGTAGCTCCCTCTTTAACGTGGGTTGTACAATCCAAAACGTACGTAGATGGTAGATCTGATGACTCCTCATTCCCAGATCCAAAATCAACATGCGTTCCACTCCATGCAATTCACGTAGATCCCTTCACTCGCTCACGGTTCAAGTCCAAATGATGATCAACGCACACAGATGTGCTTAGACATGTTCACGGTCTAACTCAAACACCGATCTACGTCCTTAGAACCCTCTTTAATGCATGTAGATGACCTCCAACATGCCCTACACATGCAAGATTTCATCCAAATGAATTCAAAACTCAAGAATCAAGATTTCCAACATCCCAAATCATTTCAGAATCGACGAAATGCTGCAGGATTTTGATTATAACAATGTGGATTATTACAACTTTGTTATTTGATTTAGCTTGCAAAAGATTTTCAACAAAGTTTTTAACTTGATAAAACTCCAATTCACCCCCGCCCCCCTTTTAGAGTGTCATTCCATTACATATTGGGACTAAAGCTAGCATTTTTTCAAACAGAAAAGTCTCTTCTCACTCATATGCCCCGATCTTTGATGCCATAACTCTGTACAATTACCTTTCTTTTCTACAAAATCAATGACCATGAAGCTTGACACTGTCGTCGTTCCTAACATTGAACTACCCATAAATGTATAAATCCCATACTGTAATTTTTCTTTCATCACTACTAGAGCTCCTAGTATGTCCTGTCTACACCTAAAGACGGAGGCGTACCTATCATTTATAGTAAGTGGACCTATGAGTACCGAGTGTCGTATCCCACAGAGACTACGAGTATTAGCTACTCACTCTTCACTCTATCATCTAGCCAACAAACTAAGTGACTTTGAATGAATAAAATAGTAGAACTCAACTCAAAAGCATGCACACACAATTAAAAGGATAGACAATCAATGGGAAACGACACCTAGACGCTAAATCCCCCTAGACCAAACTAAGTGACGATGACTAGTTACTCAATCAGTTATTCAGGCAATTGGACTGTGGAAATTCCTATTGTATATTAACCTCTCTCTCGAGTTAGCTAATGTCTAACGACTAGGTTGATTAATCAGAATCTCCTCCTAATTAAAACCCCTAACGTTGCATTAACACTCATTTGTGAATTTTACTATTAGGTTTGACCCTAATCCGGAAGATTTATGTCGACCTATCTCTAGGCTTGCATGCAACACCTCTCAATTATGAGCGATCTATCACACAGAATCTCTCGATTGCATATGTATGAATCAGTCAAGGAATCGATAGGTTAGCAACAATCAATTCAACTATTGAACAATATAAATCACAATTGAGTCACAATTCCATAAATAAACCGAATAAATAACAAAACTCAATAATCACATAGTTAAGCTAGGGTTCATCACATCTAGATGCCCACAATAATTAGTTCATAACTCTAGAGATATAAACAACAAGATTGAAAGAAAAGATAGAGAGAGAAAGAAAGAAAACCCATAGTAGAAATCTTCAATCTTCCGCGCTATTCCTTCGATCTTGATGACCGGTTGAGTTCTCCTTGAGTTTTCCACGTTCTCTGACCTAAACTGATGTGTTTTTGTCTCTCAAAGTAAGCTCTCTCAATTCATTTCCTGAAACAAAATTAAATAGGCCGAAAAGAACAAAGTTGGTAAGACACGACCACGACCATAGCCGTGGCCAAGACCGTGGCCTTCATTAATCCACGCCCCAAGTACATGGACAAGGGTTTTTGTCCGTGTCTTGCATGCATCTGCCCGTGTCTTCACTGTTTTTTCTATGTCTTGATTGTTTAATGCTCCAGGCTAGTACACAGCCACAGTCGTGACCACGCCCCGGCCCTCAAAACTGCCAAGCAACGCACGTTGAAGCCTCCAATCAACGTCCCAAGGTTGTGTCTTGCTATTTTATGACTGTGTCTCCTCCTAGAAGCCTCAAATATCATTGTTCAAGCTCTGCTTCAACTCACTTTCATCCAATTCATCAAGATACCATCAATTAACTTGAAAACACAACATAAAGCATAAAAACACCAGAACTTATGATAAACGCTCGATTTATATTTAAAAACAATATCCATTCACTCACATAAATATGTGTAAATAATCGTTTATCAGCTCCTAAGGACAATCTGAGAACTCCACCACTTCCAGAGAATGTGTACCCATTTTTATCCAGTGTACTCGCAGAGATCAAATTCTTTCGTAGTCTAGGGACATATCAGGCATCCAATGTCCTAACCATTCAATCAAACATCTTAATCTGCACTGAATCACTACCATTGACACTTAAATCCCCAGCATCACCAAACTTTACACTATCATTCTACTCCTTGAAGGTAGTAAATAGCTCTCATGAATAAGCCATATGATACGAAACACGAGTATCTAGGACCCAAGTTTCTGCATAACCAGTTGTACTAACAGTCAAAACATCACCTCATTCTCCCTGATTAGAATTATCTTGTTTATCAGAATTATTCTATGCTATAACAACCTGTGCATTTCCATTTGACCGCTGTCCATTTTTCTTCTTTCTTTGTGGACAGTTCTTTCTAAAATGCCCCTTTCTCTTTGTAGTGAAAGCATTTCAATGCAAACTTCGATTTGGAATACGACTTACTATATACTTGATGTATGGTATATTTACATGTTAAATCAACCAATAATTCATACGTTTTTCATCCTACAAACTATGCTTTTAGGATGAATCTTATATGATGTTTGCTATGTTTATAGGATGAAAGAAATTGGAGAAAAACAAGTTAAAAAGATGCAAAAGAGATTTGAAATTGAAAAGACCTAAGCGAACGTAAGAAACCATGAAGAAAATGATGGAAATAAGGTGGAAAATAGTGTCACGGTCGTGGGGGCAAGTGTCATGGCCGTGACAAGCAAAACAAATGACTTTTTGGAAGACAGAGAAGTGTCACGGTCAAGTGTCACAGCCGTGACACGAAGAAACGACACCTCCTTCTCAGGCAGAAAAGTGTCACGGCCATGACACTATAGAAGGCAAGAAAAAATTCAATTTCAGGAGTAAAAAGCATGTTGGAACCAAAGGAAAAGCATGTTGGAACCAAAGGGGCATTTTGAACTAATCTTATGTAGGGTTTTTGTGACCTAGTGAAGGGGTATAAATAGCCCTCTTTGGCACACCTTTTGGGGGATCTTTTACATCACTCAACCCTAGATATCCTTTCTTTGGCCTAGCTAGATAGAAATTCCTAGCTGAAATCTTGAAGCCCCAACGCTTTTATCTTATTGATTTTCACTTTTAACTTCTAGTTTTAACTACTTGCAGTGTATTTTCTTTGGTTCACTCAAAAATCCCAAAAACCAAACATGATTTTACTCTATTTTATTTTCAATTAAATCCTTCTCTCCAAGCATTTGATACCCAAGGATATACTTGAGGGTTAAAACTATGACGATCCTTGTGCACTTGCAAGGCATCATCAGTCCCCTACCATTTTGTTTCATGCTCCTGCCCCTACTCACAGTTAACTCAGATTCCACACTGTCTTCCCCAGAACCAAAAACTAACTTCTTCAATTCTTTAAACTGTAGAGCATCCTTAACATCATTAATCGAGAAAATATCCCTATCATACATCATAGTATCTACAAAATTCTCATAAGAGCTAGGCAAATAACATAACAAAATCTTGGCCTGATCCTCTTCCTCAACTTTAATGCTAACTCATTGCAAGTCTAAAATAATTTTGTTTAAGTTATCAAGGTAATCTTTTACCTGCATACTTCTGACATCTTTAAGGTATGTGTAATATTTCACCCATTTCAATTGGATTTCGATAGCATTATGTTTGGTTCTGTAGCAATCTAAGATGTTTGGGGATGGTTGGTACATCATTCTACCAAGTTTTGGTGATTAATTGATTTTGGGTGTGGAAAGGATAATGATTTTAAGATTGGAACGTAATTGGGATGCGGCTTTAAGCACGTAAGACGTGCAGTAGGTCTTTTACGTGCTTTGTAGTAGATCTGTGCATATAGATCATGTTCTGATTTAGGCAGTGAACTGAGGAGCACTGTCTCTGTGTGTTATGGTGGATCTATGCATGTAGATCATGTTCTGGACTAGGCAGTGAGTGGAAGAGTGTCGATTACGTGCATAGTAGGCATACTGCACGCACAGCCTAAGACCTACGCCTGTAGAGGGGACGACTACATACATAGATGTGCACAGAACCTGAAGAACGAGTGAAATGCAACATTTTTTTGTTAAAGGTTTATAAATACCCACATCCGACACTTCTTCAGCATTTACTCTCTCCATCTACCACGGTCATTCTAAACTTGATTCTCTTCTTCTCTCATTGCTCTCCCATCTTTTCTTTTGCTTCTTGGAGGTAAGAAAAGTCCTCTAATCCTTTGTTTTCTTCGTTTCTTTTTTACATTCAAGCATCTAAGGTTTGGGCCAAAATTGGAAGTTGGATTTGTATCCCTTTTTCCTATTGAAATTGAAGTTAAACATTGCTAGATTATGGTTGTTTGAGGTTGAAATCATAGGATTTTAGCTTCAGTTTTGGGAGATTTTGTGTTTGAATGAAATGGGTTTATTTGGGGCTAGGGTCTCAAATTTTGATGAATTTTCTATTAAATTTGAAGTTGTTTTTTATATATCTTGCTAGATTAGAGTTAGAAATACTTGGATTTGAGTTAGGTTAGTGGATTGATGATTCATTTTAATGGGTCCAAGAAATGCAAAATTTTGGATGGAAAATCTTGATGATATTGAGTTTGGTTGTTGAAATAGATATTAAATTCATGTTCAAGAGGTTGATTATAGTCAGTATAGGTGATTGGTTAGACCCGGTGTTGATCGAATTGAGAGTTAAGTATTTTTGGAATAAATTTTATGGCACTGTTTAATTTTGTAATTTTTGAGAACCTTGGATCAAATTTGTAATTATGAAAAAGTTGGGTCAGATTTGGAATATTTGAAAGTTTAGGGCTAGTTTTGTGAATTTTAAGATTTTGGGAATTTATTTGGAATTTCTTATAAGTTGAGGATTGATTATAAACTCTGAAAAGTTTAAGAATTAACTTATAATTTTTCAAGGTCATAGGGACTAAAAGTTAAGTTTACAAACTTTAGGGACTAAACTATAATTTTACGCTGATTCTAATTTTTGATACGAGAATTATAAATCTTCAACCGAAATAAGTTTTTAGATCTGTTGAGACAGGAGTGCATATGCATTGCATTCATACATTTACTACTGCCACAGTACGAGTACTACATTCTGATCAATTTGATGTGATTTGTTTGTTTTAGCTTCTTGTGCCTGTCAGCACGACCAGCCAGATACCAGTGGTGCTTGACTGGACTTTAGCTTGGTTATCAGGTGAGTGCAATATCCGCTTCAGACACATAGGTCGTGTCTTTCAGAATCTATATATTTTTGGATGTGATCAAGCTATATTTGTAAACTGGACTAATTAAGGATTCAGATTTATTAAAATCTGATTGTGTGTAATAAGGAATAAGTTATCAGTAAAGGATATCAATATCAGAGCTATATCAGTATCCGTATTACCTATTTGTTTGCATGTGCTTGTATTCAGTATACAATATGTATATTCAGTTGATTTAGGACACTGAGCTACAGAGAGTCGTAACCTATAGTATAACATTACTCAATTAAGGCTCAGTTACTAGGGTTGGTGGTAACCCCGTATGTCGAATGCAAGCACACGTGGTTAGTATCAGGTGGTGCAGTCCACATCAGGTCAGTTTCGTCTCAATCAGATATTCAGCTATATATATATATATATATATATATATATATATATATATATATATATATATATATATATATATCTATATGTATTAGTGTGCTTGAGGTGTGTTGTTTGCTGTGG
>CAODLS011536644.1:0-13139 GCA_948243855.1 Flueggea neowawraea
GTATATCTAGCTGGAGCACGGGGACTGCAATACTCGCAGATGTGCTTAGATCAGTATCTACTTTGTTACAGCCTTGAGACCCTTAGAGTGGACGGAGTACTATTTAGAGCCCCTAAGGCTGTCAGCTGTTAGCCCTTTTGAGTCAGGTACCATTTGGACTCCTAATGTTGCTAGTTTATTTTGATCTGATCAAGTCAAAAAAGTTCTAATATAATACAGGCATATGATCATTGATAATCAGCTCTATATATCATTTGGTATGATATCTGCATAACATAATTTGTGGCTTTGAAAATGTTTTCAATTTGATACAAAAGATAAATGTTTGACTTTGATAACGTTTTCATTTTTGTTCTAAACGATGAACTTTAGCATAAATGCATGTTAAGAACTTTTGCACGGTTTTATTACTTTCGTCTTCAAATAAATATTTTTGTACTTCTTTATCCCTGTTTTTGCTGTGGTTGTGAAGAATTTCGAAATGAATTTCGAAACTACTATTTGGTATCTAGCATGTATACGTATATACACTTATATCTGCGTGGGGTATTTTTAAACATTTTCAAATGATTTTTGTGAGGCCTAAAGCCGCTCTGAAATATCCTTTCCTCACTAAAGGATCTTACCCCTTTCTTCTTGTGTGTTTTTTTGTATTCTTATTTGCGGGTGATTTTGGTTGATTGGAATTTTTCAGCATTCAGTACCTGGTGAGACATTTTAGTAGTTTCAGTTAGTGCCCTTTTGTTCGGACACCGTTTGTATAATTTGTTAGATGCTCCACACCGTGTTCCTGTGAGATTTGTTTTTGTTTTTATTACTGTTTCAGACATTTCAAATGTTTTAATTTGAAATTATTTCCGCAATTTATATTACATATGTTTTTTTTATTTATAAAGATTAAATCTTTATTTATTTTTCATATTTCTTTAAATATGATTATTGGGTAAATGTTCTATTCTTTGAGGCTTGTGCGGGATTAGCTGAGATCCTATAGACAGTTCACCTCGTACGTCGGTCATGATCCCGGGAATATCTTTCGTATTCCGGCGGAGATTAGTCTTTCCGATCGGCGGAGAATGCTTCGTGAAAAACTAAAAAAAAATATATATACTGAAATTGTCTTCAACTATAAACGATGGATATTGGATTGCCAATATATATATATATATAAGAAACGAATGTAATTGAAGAGTTAAAAGTACTCCTACCAATATAAGCAATTTATGTAATCAAAGATAACCATAGCTATAGATGCGGTTAGACCAGTAGGATCAACCAAATTTTAGGTATGCATCGCACAAAAATACTGTTATTAACTGTTTTCTTAATAAGCAAAACTATTACTAATTCTACATAAATCTGACCAAATTATCTAATAATGATAATTAATCATCTTCATAATCGATAAAGAAAGTTCGTGGGTTGAGAAAGTCAAAATTCTTAACTTATTCCTAAATTAAATTATAAAATTACTTTTTTCAAAATATATTTTTTTAAGAAAATTTGTAATCGAACTCCAAGTGGTAAGTTCCATTTTCCCTATGGGTCAGATATGAATAGAATTATTTTGCGCAGACTATATTGACTTCTAGTGCCTTAATATATGAAACCAGACACAACGTAAAAAAAATAAGGATATAGCAATTCTATAAGTAAAATGCATCAAATTTATCATTTTTTTGGCAGAAAAATATATTTTAATTATTGAGTCAGAGAACGTATAATTAATGATATTGAACTCGTTTTACTTTGATATTTTGAAATATTTTATAGAGTCTTTTTACCTATAAATGCCTCATTTTTTGGAGGAGTCAAATACCACATTTTTTTGTAATCTATCCCTTTTTTCAGAGGGAAAAAAAGGAAAATTGTTACTCTCTTGTTGAAATTGTAAATCTCACAGAGGTGTTGTTTGTTTTAGACAAATAGAGTATGTTTTTTTAGATTGATAATAGTAAAAAAATAGGAAAAGTAGTGCTTTTAGAAATAAATTGCACATGTTAATATAATGTTATTTGAACTATTAAATGCTAACATAATTTAACTTAAATGCATAATTCAACTGATTATGGGCATTTTTTAAGGTTTAAAAACTTAGACAAAGTCGTAGGTTCAAATCTCTTAAAATATAAAAATCTTTAAATTAACTCAAATACGTCACATAGCATATAGAAATTAGCCACAAATCATAAAACAAAAGTAGAATGTGGACATCTCATAATTAAGAAAAATACTAATATAATCTACGTAAAATACACTAATATAATCTACATTAGCTTTCAAGAAAATTATAAATGAGAAATAATAATTAATAAATTAATTGATATAAAACAAATTTTAAATATTGTTTTTCTTAACAAACAATTTTAAGTATTTTGAAGGAAAAAGAAGAAAGTACTAATAATAGTACTTGTGGAAGTAGAGCTTGACCACCTAGAAAGAGGAAATAGAGAGAGAGAGAGAAGAGGTGGGGAAAAGGAGGTAACCGACAAATAGCAAAACCGCGTGGGTCCCACTTCCCTACTTGAATCTCGCTTCCTCTCGTGGACTTTTGCGCGCACGGTCGCGCTCATGTCCCACCTTGCAACCTCAAATCTCCTCACAATCCAACAAACCCCTTATCTTCACGCGCCTCTGTGGGGGCCACCATTTATCTAGGCTTTTAGTCCTCCACGTCTATTAATATTGGCACGTGGATGAATAAAAGAGCGAGTGAGATTCAGCGAGTAGAGATGGAGTGGGATTGGTGATGAACAGAATCATGGTAAGAGCCAGGTAGGACCCGTGTCAGAAACCGCCCACCTGAAAGTGGAAACTGCTCTGACAGCGATTCCCGCCATAAACAACCACTCCTAACGACGTTGTCGTTTTTTGTCTTTTTCGTTTAAAATATTTCATATATTTTTCCGAAATATATAAACAAGTGAGAAAGTTGCAGAAGTGACGATGATTGGTGATGCAAGTCCTAACTGTTGAAAATAACCCATCCTTTGAAATTGATTTTTTTTTTCTCTTGGCTCAAAGCCACAATCAAGCCATTTCCGGGCAAGAGAATAAATTATCTTAAATATATAAATTTTATTGTGTTGTGGATCATATTTTTTAATTATTATTAGAAAATTTTTAATTTAGTAACTTATTTAAAAATTGATGAAATTATTATATTAATAATTTATTAAATTTTTATTTATTATATTATCTCTTTTTAATCTTTAACAATTTATTATACTCTGAATTTACAATTATTTTATTCATTATTTAATTTATTTATAATATATAAATAATAACAAATATATTTATTTCACATAAATATTATTGTGACTTAATATTTGATTTAAAAATAATATTTAAAATAAATATATCATAAAAAATATTTTAATTGAATTTTAAAAATAATATTTTTAATAAATAAAATAAATGATAAATTGGATAAATATTTAAATTAAAAAATATATTTATCAATGAAAAGGTATTCAAAATTAACCAAAAAAACAAATTATGCATAATAAAAAATTACATAAATAACCTACGTTACATATGGATATAGTAAGTTTGAATGATAAAGAGAGAATGATAAATTTTGAGAATTTAAAAAATTCTTGGAATTTGGGTTTTGAAAAATGGTAATTTGAAATTTGAACCCATTTTTTTAGAAAAAGATAAAAAATTTGGAATGATAAAATGTTGAGTATGAAGAAAATAGTGTCTATTTATAATATGATAAAATTGATTAAAAATATTAAATTATTAAAAAATGTCTATTTATAGTATTTTAGAATTAATTAAAAATAAATAAATAAAATAAAGAAAAAGTAATAAATAAATAAAATAAATAAATGAAAAGAAGAACAGCATAAAAAAATTAAAAACTAAGAGTAAAAAAATAAGTGGAATCCACTTTGTCAGTGGATCACACCTCATGAACCATTACATATAGATGAAGTGGTTTATGTTATTATACTCTAATTAATAGAGAGTATAATGAGTTAGCACTTAATAGGAGGTTATTAACCTCCCATTATAGATGCCCTTACACCCATCTAACGGCGGTATCATTTGTTTTGACCTCACTTTTGGCTTCCACATTTTTTATTTTTATAGATGAATTTTAGTGGTTCGAACTAGGAAAAAACCTATAAGTGATGTGGCACATCAATAACCTTTAATTAGACTAAGGAGCTTAAAAACATAGCTTTGGTTGCATCTCTCGTAAAAAATGACAATTGCTTTGAAACATGTTCCTTAACAATCACTAAACTCATCCAACTAAGTTATTGGTGCTTTAAGTCTGCTATTACGTCTTGAAATTTTTAAATATAGTGTATATTGGAAATTTAATTATAATTATTTGAACGTTAAGTAACTCAAATATATATGACTAGTGAATTCGTTAAAATTAATTTCTCTTTTTTTGTGCTATTCTCGTCAAGAAATCAATTCTCATGTTGTTTTCATCATCAAAGTCACAATAATTATAGGCTAGCAAAGAATGACTAGGTCCTAAAGCCAAACATTATGATTGATGAAAAGTTCATTAAGACAATACGTAAAAGTTAACGTAATTCCTCTATTCTAATATATATCCTATTTGCTATTTTTTAAGCTATCTATTTGAAACTTGAAAGTATTTATCTAATAAACCATAAACAAATATATTGAACGAATCAAATAATACTCGAATTACTTATTTCATCAACAGAGTGAAAAATCACTAAAGTAGCATCTAGTTGAGTGTCGATCGTACAAGCAAGCTATGGTCGTTTTAAAACATAAATGCAAGATTGTTTCACAATCTAGATATCTCACAAAAATTTACACGTAGTAGAAATAACGATGGGAGGAAGAAGAGCGCAAACCCTCTTCTTCCTCTTTTGAGAGTGACAATCTCCTCTCCACGTGTGTATGGAATGTGTTGTATGTGGCTAATGTGATTGAGTGGCTAAGAGTGTGTAACCCTAATTATGGTTTAAGTAATACCATAAATAGTTGTGCTACATAAACTTCTCTGCATGTTCAAGGAGCCCATTTATTCTTATCATTCAACTAGGCTTACACTAATTGAATTAAGTCTACGATCATGATTTACACCTTAACTGAGTTGATTTCGATTCAACCCATCATAATAGACAACTTTTTCAACATTATTTACTATTTATTTAGTCAATACAAGGTTCACACCTCATACTATAATCGCGGGGTGTTTGTTTGAGGTATGGTTAGTAATTTACTAAATTTATATTAAAAAAATGATATTTTCTCTAATTTTATATTATAAATCTACCACATTTATCAAAATTTATTTAATATACCTCAAACGATTACCTTCAATAATAATAACAATAGTATTATTTAGACTAATTTAAATAATTAGATGTGTATATTATCATTCTAAAATTCAAAATTCGATCCCCTAACTAATAAACTTGTAATTTATTGAAATTAGAATCATCTAACTATTTAAAATCTACTTACAAACAAACATTGCCAATGCATGTGTTGTGTCCAGACGTCCAAACCTTCAAAACTTCATGAACAGCCGTGTGATAGGTTTGTTTTGGCTATAGAATTTGGTACGCATTTTTTATCTTTATTTATTATATATTATAAAACTAATATTATAAAACGTATTAATTTTCAAATTTTTTATTGTATTCTATTGCCTCATTATTATTTTTTTCAATTTATATTTTTTCTTTTCAATTTGGTGTTTCATTTAACATACATCACTTGCTAATTTCTAACTGTTTTTATACTAATAGAAGTTTACTAAAATTATATTAAAATATGCAAAATTCGATACAATTAATAAATATTGATACCACTTTGCGTTAAGTCAAGTAATTGATTGCAATTCTTAAGATGCAGAATTTAACTCTCTTTATAAAAAATAAATGAAATTAATATTTATTATTTTTTTAAAAAAGGACCAAAAAAGGAGAGGATATTGGGAGTAATATTCAATTTTTTTCTGGAAAGGAGCAATATGCAAAATTTCATGGGGCTCAAAATTATTGGAAATTTTTTTCTCAATTTCTTTTATAAATATATTTTTTTAAAATTCAATTCACATGCAAGAAATGTAAATTTGATCTGAGAACAAAATCCAAGGCAAGTACTGAAAGGTGACTCACAAAGACCCAATTTTCTTTAATTTGTCATTTTCAACTTCTATGGCTTCCATCTCTATCAAAATTCTGTCTCTGCATGGTTGTATATTAGCTGTCAATTTTTTTAAACAAAACCCAAAAATAAAAACTTAAGTTCTATAAAAAAAATTATTTTCAAGAATGTTGTTTTTACATTCAATTTGTTGCTTATTTAATTAAAAAAATTAACTAAGAATGAATTAGCAAATTTATTACCAACTCTAAATTTTGACAAATTACTACATAAATTTTAAACCGGTATTAATTAAGAGTATCTTCAATAGATTCTTCCTTTATTAGACCATCAATAGAGAACTAATTGTATTGAATGGTCTAATCTGTTTTAAATCAACTAATAATTTTTTTAACTTTTGTTAATTTTAAGAAGGAGAAAAGAAAAGAAAAAAATTTAGTGAAAAATAGAGTAATAATAAATTTTAAAATACAGTTTAATAATAATTTAAACTATTAAAAATAAATAATTTAATGAGATAAAATTTATTAGAATACTGATATGAGAATAGATCATACCAAATCGGTCCAAACCACTAAGAATGGCATCAACACGATAAATCAAGTGGACCTCTAATTACTAGTCAGGTGAAAAAATACTGACAAAAAAAAGACGATGTTACACATTTTAAATTTATATATCAATTTGTTAAATTTTAAAATTCTTGACAAATTTATTAAATTGACTAAATAAGCCTCAATTTTTTTAAATCTTTTTCTTATCAAAAGAAAACATTTTTTAAATCTATTTTCCATGGCAAAAACATTATAAAAACAACGCTCTTAAACCCTGGAGCTCTCCCCTCTCCCTCTCTCTCTGCCACAGCTTCATCAACAACTTCCTTCTCCGGTGTCGTTTTGGCCCTCTCACAGTTCTGTTTCACTCTGATTCAGTTCTGATTTTTGTTTTTTTTTGATCCAAGTGTTGACAATAACAACTTCTTCTTTTGTTATGGAACATGAAATTTTTCAACTTTAAGACGCAAAAACCGACAACTTGTATACAAAAAAGTCTCAGCTTTTAGAAGACTGAAGAGAGAGATAGAGAGAGTGGTGTTTGGGTTTTCTCTGTTTTGACAAAAACTGTAATTAAAGCCATTTTTCACTTCACTTTCTTTGATTTTTGATTGTTTCTTCAACTGGGATTTTCTGGGTTCCAACTATAACGCTAAAAGGTTTCATCTTCACCTTCTTTTGCAATGCAGCCTCTGATTTCTTGGTGAGTCCTCCTATCTTTTTAAGTTCTTGTCTTGCTATTTCAAGTCTTGATACGGTTAGTTAAGTAATGCTACGTTAACAAATCGTAGATAAATTTACCACAAAAACGCTACTGAAGTTTGTTTCTTTCATGTGTTGAGATATTCAAATCAGAGTTCTTTCTTTCTTTTCTGATTTTCTTCTTTTCATTTTTTTTATGTTGGTTACAGAATCAATAATTTGAAATATTGAATTTTGGATGTGATTTTTTTCCCCTTCTTTCTAGTTTCGGATATGTTTGCTCTGATTAATGATTAAGTTGATGTTTAAATTAATACTAGATTGTAGATTATGTTTGCAAATTTGATACATTAATGTTTCATTCATGTATGGTATAAATTCGCGTTATGGACCCACCAAGAAATGTTTTGTTACATTTTGTTTCGAGTTTTTTCCATATCACACTCACAAAATCATTATAATACTATGTTGTTTTGTGTCTGTATTGTCAACTGATTAGTAGCATTGATGCGATTGAAGCCGTTGGATTCGTTTCTGTGATTTGTTTGCTGCTCCAATGGTGGATTTTTGGCTATTTTGATGAAAGTTTTGGTTGATGTTGAGAAGATTTAAATTGATAGTTTAATTAATTCTGTAAATTATTCTTGTTAATTTATAACAACTAAGGGCTTGTGTGTTTCATTGATTAATGTAACGTTGTCTGTTTGTATGCATTTTAATATTTAAAGTTCATAGCTCTTTTCATATAAAGTTGTTCATGAATATATTAATCTGTTGTTGAGATTCTAGAGGAGTATTGATCTCTGACCAAAACAGTGCATGTTTCTTGATTATGATGTGAACATTAATTATGATCATTAAGTACAATGGTATGGTTTTTTTCTCCATGCTGTCGTGTACGTTATATTATTTGAATATCTTATGCTATCATGATATTTTCATTAAGTACAAGATTAGGTGCCATGATTTGCTTGGATACTTCCTTTGTCAAAATAGTCCCCTTGAGTGGTCAAACATAATTATCTATTCTCTTATTATCGCCCCATGGGTGCTGTTCTGCAACTTGCATCCGCGTGAATGCTTAATCCCCATGTTCATCGGGCCTCGTGATTTGAACATTTGATCGATAACTGCCTCATATATGATTAGGTTAACACCCTTCCCACATTGGGAGTGCGATTTAAATCTTTTTTTAAGGGATTCGTTCGTTACATATCGGCTGTTCTTTCCTTGATTTCAAAGTGACAATGGTAGTAGGTTTGAGTCCTTTAGGAATTTTCTTGACCTTGATTGGGATCTTAAATTTATATTTGTTGAAGTTGAATGTTTAACTATTATCTTTAAATTTTAATAACTCATGGTGATATTGAAGCCCCCATATATTTGGCTGGTTTTTGGCTTCCTGGCCAGAAAAAAAAGGCATGTTATTTATTCTAAATAGTCTAAAGAGATGCTAACGTGGAAACTATATTTGCTTACTGGTTTTATTTTAAGCTATATGATGCTTTAATGTGTCATATCCAGTCTATCTACTTCGAAACTATCCACCGTAGGCTGAGACGTCCATTATTGTTAAAGGTCATGAAATCATATAATAATGAGGATATGTCAGTTTGGCTAATTTGCTATTTTGTATGTATTGTTACTTCTCTTCTGACAATTATATATAATGAATGATGAGGTTAGGTTATAGTGATGTGCTCATTTATTCCATCAGTGCTATTAGATGTTCAGTTATTTTCGAGTTGCTGTTTTGAGGTAGCTGCATCTGTTTCATTGACTATGATTCTTTCTTCTTTAAAATCTTCGATTCGTTACATGTGATCATCTCTGAATTATTTCTATATAGGGAGAATAAAGGATAAAGTAGCAAAAGATGATGGAGAACAAAAGAAGCCCCTGCTCTGTTGTTGACCAAGGTCCTTTTAATTCTCTTGCAACCAAACGGCAAAAGTCTGAGCTCTCTCTCTCTATGAAGGTTTTTCTTTCCCTATAATCTTCTCATTCTTTTTTATACTGGTTTAGCCTATTAGGATGCCATTCTATCATCATTTATATGAACTACTTGGCTTAAGTTCGCATAATCCCTTCATGTTGTTTTGTTTTTGATTCCTTGGATATAAAATTCCTTTGTTGTTAATAATCTCCTGTTCTTTTAGTTCGCCCATGATTTTCCTGCTTTGCTTCTTTGTCCAATCTGTTATGTTGCTTATGTGCATTCACTGACCCCTTCATCAAAATTTGTTATTCTGTTAAGAGAAAAGGTAAATTGTTTGTACAAATATGCATGTGTATGTGTAAATGCATTAACAAGGGAATGCTTTGAGAGTGAAGTTTAGGGGTCTGGAGTCAATGTCTTATTCTCTTTGTATCATTCATACATATTCATTTGCTTCAATGATCTCATAGAGGAACTTTTTGCTTGATGAGAGATCTACCCTGAATGCTAACAGTCCTTGGTAGTGTTTCTTTACCAATGAACAAATTTTCCATCAGTCCCGTCATTAGTAAAAGATTAAACAACATGACATTGAAACTACATTATGTGCTCTAAGGGTATTATATTGAATATAAGTTGCTCATATTTTCTTCTTATTCTGTTTACGCAATAGGAAAAGAAAGAGAACATCGGTGATCGAATTACAGCTCTGCAGCAACTTGTTTCTCCATATGGAAAGGTACTATCACACATTCTTCTTTTTATCTTACCAATAGGGAACTATATAATCGTGTCAAGTGAGCAAATGCTGATTCACTAAAATCTCTCTCCCTATATAGACTTTGAGGTGGATAATTCATTTGCTTTGTTTTTTCTTTGAAAAACTTCCCTCATAACCTTTTTGTCTTAAGTTTCATCTGATGAAATTTGAACTTACAGTTCTCTTAAGATAGCTATGATTCTGAAGTACTTTATTTTCTGCAGACGGATACCACGTCAGTCCTTCTGGAGGCAATGGAATACATTCAATTCCTTCACGAACAAGTTAAGGTCTGCCCTTCAGTTACTTATGTTGCTAAGTTTCCAAATGGTTTAACTTTTTTGAAGAATCATACTTGAATGCATGCCCCATCTAACATGCAATGCTTAAATCTAGTCTGAATCTGATGATATGGACATGCTTGCTATTTTGTCTGTTCGCATATGAATTTTTATCCGCAAGCTCTACATTTGGTTACTGTGATCTCTTTTTGGGTAGTAGCATCGCAGTCAAAAGTGTTACTACATATGTATTCTTTCTTTCTTCTGCAATGGTTATGATATAGTTTGGTTTGACAATGACCTTTGCCTTGTTAGTGATTTCAGGTTCTAAGTGCTCCATATCTTGAAAGTACGCCAGCAGTTCAAATGCAGGTATTCATGCCATATTTTGTAACACGACGAACTTGAAAAACTTCAAAAATCTTCCTTAGATGATTGCTTTCTTAAGGGGTATTTGCACCATACATAAAAAAAAAATGGTCGTCTAATGTGATTCAGAAATTTCATCAAAACGAAGAATGCCCTTATCTAAACTTTTTAGCTGCTAATTGGTTATCAAAAAAACAAAATAAATGCAGCAGTTCTAACATGGTAGTTTCTAATATCATTACATGTTTGGTCATGGTTCTATAATGGACAGGTTCTTAACACTAACATTTAGCTCGACTTTGCGCAGGACTTGGAGCAATACAGCCTCAGAAGCAGAGGATTATGCCTCATGCCGATCTCCTGCACTGCTGGCGTCGCACGCAGCAATGGCGCAGACCTCTGGGCGCCAATCAAGACCACTTCGCCAAAATTTGAGAAGGCAATATCACAATTTCAGATGACACAAACCATAGCTCAGCAACCCTAAAGTTTGCTGAATAATCTAGGTATCAGGTAGGGGGTAACCAACTCATCGAATGCACTGCTAATTTCGGCGTGGTGCAGGCATGCTTTGCAGCAAAATTTTCAATGTGCGCGACATGGCGCATTTGGTCCCTCACTGCTATGATTTTAAGTTGGTGAAGGGAACTGGTGTCTGAACCCCTCATGGTTAGGTAAAAAATGTATATTTATAAACCTCAAATGTATAAATGATCCTATGAAAATATGGGGCGGCATTTCATGGTTTAATTGTTTGATCCTGCCAAAATGGTTTAAGACTTGTTCATTTTGTTTCTGAGCAGTAATGCGAATCAAACTGTGCACTTGCTGGCTCACAATGATGCTTACGTCTAAAATAGGGAACTGGAAGGACAAGATTTATGAAGCAATGCGAGCACTAATAATCATGATGGCTTAATTTTACATAAATCTAGAAAAAAATGAAAATAATTAGACAATATACCGACAATTTTTTCTCTAAAAGCTACAATTTAAATATAAAATAAATAAAAAATATCAATATATTCTGAAAATAAGCTAAAAAGTAAACTTAAAATATATCGTATGTAAGAAAAGAAAAACCCTATTGCTGGAAATGTAAAGTACGCCACGTAATTTCCTATTAATCGAATGATCAGTAACCATTCCTTTCTTAAACAATACGACAGTTAATTAATAGTTGAGACATCCAACTGTGAAACCAATTTTCTCAGGCCCTTCTAAAATAGTGCAGTAGCCAATACATAAACCTATATCTCATATAGTCAAGAAAAATAAATCTATTGTCCAATTGTATATGAAGTAGACAAAGGTGAAGATTCATATCGTTCTAGATTTCCGAATTTGAATTTTAAGAAAATTCGAGTGACCAAAATTAATATACAACATGAAGACAGCAACAACAAATTAGACCACTTGCTTAAGGAGCTGAAGTAGGCTTAACCTTCTCCTGCAAGAACTGCAGGACATGTTCTCGTTTCCAATTGTCAATTCTGCACCAGTAATTTAGAAAAGAGCTGTCAGACTCGGAGCAAGAACACATGACAAAGTGTTAAATTCTCAGTTGTATCGCTCACCTGAATCCAGTTTTCGTGTATCTAGTCCAGTATCATGTTGCAAAAAAGAGGAGGTTTAAATAATAGAAGCAACTCACCTGATGGTTTCTTTATGTTGGCCTTCATCATCCAGCATGATCAACTTAGGCGGAGAATTGAATGCATATTGAACTTTTACCGTAGGAAACTTGTCCTTTTCTTCTTCAATGAAACCGACAATCTCGGGATAGAAAACCAATTTCCTCATGCAAACCTCCATTATTGCACCAGAATATGTTATCTGCAATTGCATGAATTTAGATATATTCCCAACTAAAATGAAAGGATAACCAAATTTTGTTCAAACCAGTTTAGAATCTCACAAATACCCAAAATATATATCATAAAATAGATATTATATCATAAAAGAAAACTGTTTGGTAGCCTTGACAAACCAAGTATGGTTTAATTGCCAAAAACATGAGAAAATACTTCTACAAAAATTTTACACTATATTAGATCATTTGATAGTACGAAGACAACATTTCTTTGAGAATTATTAGTCTAAACAAAATTTCAATCAAATTTTAGTCTTCAGTGTCCGAGTTACAAGTCCTCTTCTCTGCTTCGTAATGGCATAATGGAAAGTAACAATCTATTCTCACACATTTTCTCCTGATGGAGGATAAGCCTTTCTAAGAAAGGTAGGATAAATAGAAGGATAACAAAAGAAACTAGAAGACATACAACCACCTGGGATGATTAATTTAGAACAAAAAAAATGATTTACTGACCCCAACACTTTTTTACAATACAGTACATACCTTGCTCATGGAATCATCACTATCCTCAGTGCAACAATTCAGACATTCAGACACC
>CAODLS011536811.1:0-10239 GCA_948243855.1 Flueggea neowawraea
AAGCCAAAATCTGTGCATAGAAGATAGAATCATCCACAACAGAAAATAAAATGGGGGTGAATCCCAGTGAGGAATAACACTCCAGAGCGCCTCATACGTGCCTCACGGAGTCTATTTTGAAAATAGTTCGCAAATACCACAAGCAGTATTCATAAGTATATATAAATATACGCGCTATACAATAATAGCCTTTCGAAAATCCATTTCGAAACCATTTGCAATCACAACAAACAACATGCACCAAGACGTATTAAAATCATTTAAGATTTTAAATCATCATTTTCATGTCAAAACATATACAAGCGATATGAGACTAAATATGCGTGATATGGACTCTGCCAACTATCACGAAATATATGGGTCAGCCATAGCGATGGGGACCCGCCTCCACCATAACAAATCATGTGTCTGATCAGGATAACATGACTACCGACAACCCTGGTAGCTGAGCTTATCAATCATTGGTATACCAAAGGCTACATACCTAGTAGCACAAGTGTCCTCCTATCGAAAACCAAAATGTACTATCGTATAGTACAAAATCATATCATGCAATCCAACATTTCAAATCATATCAAGATATATAATGCATATATATCATTTCAAATCCAAAATCGATTATTACACAAATAACATGTTTCATCTCAGTCAATCCTTTAGATTAGTCATTTTCGGATAAATGTATCCAACACATCAAAAACAAGTAAATAGAGTTCAAGACACAACCAATGTGTCTAAAGTTGTTATTCAGTCACCTAACAATCCAAGTCAAAGCACCAGTCAAGTCCCACTCGTCGGTGGCTGATCTTGCTGGCAAGGACAGGAAGTTGTACACATAACACATCACAAATATCACAATGTGGTACTGTGTCAAATACCAAATGCATGATATGAAATGCAAATGCAAACTCTCAAAGTCGCCTAAACAAACGAAAGTAAATCCATCACTTTCAAGCCAAGATCATGCTCCATTCGATCCTCAACGGAACCAAGCATACTCATTAACTTAATTCAATCTCTTGAACATGGATTCGTCCTCCAAATCCACAAACAAACTCAAAATCTTTCTAAATCTTAACTATGAATCTCAGACTTTCAAGACACATGCCGAATAACTGGTCAAATCTCTTAACCCAACTCAAATCTGTGAAGTTCTAACTCATATCTATCAAGATACACGAGAAACAACACCAGATTTGACATGAAATTCGGTAAACTTGAAACCCTAGTTGTAAAGAAACCTTTTTGGTTCAAACACCAAATTCCACGAAACCGATGCTTGAACTTCAAGCTGCTGGTCTCAAACAACCATAATCTAACTTCCATTAACTCGTATTTCATCAGAAATTGAAAGATCCGAACCAAATTCCAAGTTCGATCGAAACCCTAGAATGCCCAAATGCAACACAAACTAAAGAAAAGAAGAGGTTTGTCACTGGACAATCTGTAATGCCATCATGAGGGAGACCAAGAGCCTTGAAATCAGGAAGTGAGGGCACCCATTTATCCTTCCATATACCCGAAGAAACATTGAACCAAAGCTTTTTTTGAAGCAATTCTCCTCCTTAAAATCAGCGATAAGGATCCATACTACTACACGTCCCTCTTCAAAGACTGGTTGGGCTCCCCATAAATAAAAGTTACAAGAAAAGAGTAGGGCAAGATACCTTTGCATGAATGAAATTAGACTAGAACCGCAACACCACTAATTGAACTTGATTAGTCCACCACAATTGTTAGGAAAAAATAAAGTACAAAAATGGGGAATATGTCGTGACTTTGAGGCGTGAAACAACACTGTATTTTAAGTGTTTAGTTGCCTACACTACAACTACAAACATGGTTGCGCAAATAACACTTTCAGGATATAACAAAGTCCAATGTTTGATTGTTTACAGATAATCTCACCTTTTGTTGAGAACCTCTTTAATATAGAAAATGAAAGAACAAAAAGAAAAAAATTTAGATGAATGAGTGCAACGAAAACACATGTCTTTTAGGGCATAACCGAAAATAGTTTTAGAAACCAGACAAATTCTAGAACCAAAGATAACTACAGAAAAAGACATGAACCAAAAAATTAATTTCGATTTTGGGCTCAATTTTATTTTCAACAATGCCCAAGTGCCATCAAAGACCTTAAATATATATATATTTTAGGCCCAATCCATTTCCTTTGTCCATCCAATTTAAAAGATTAGAAGTCCACCAATATTTAAACAAATATTGGAGTCTCCTTTTCTCCAATGTGGGACAAACCCACACACTCACACACTCAACACAAACTACTCCTGCAATCCCCCACTTAGTTTGTGTGAGTTTGTTATAGTAAAAAACATAGCTAGACACATATATAAAGGTAACTTTCATTTTAAACCTTTAGTTAGTGTAAGCAATTCAAGATATAAGGAAAATCACAAGTGGCCTAAATTTAAACTGTAATTCTTTTTGCTAAATCGGAATTGCCACACATGTATTGCTACTTATGACTTCTAAAGAAATTCTCATAATAACCAGCACTATTAAGGCCATGTGCTACATCCTGAATTCATGAGAATTTACAAATTTCTATTTACTTTTCTAGAAGTGACACCACTCCTCATGTTCATATAGGTGAAATAATTCATTAAGAGTGTTTATACTACACTCACCCTCTTATAATCATGGTACTGACTTGCTAACTAGCAAGACCTAGCACTCAAACCCTTATCACTAACTTGTTGTTACCCATTAAACTTCTAACATAGTGGTAATACTAACATAGAAGTTGGGTTCCCACCAATGATAAGTCTAGTTAAAGGGTTGTAAACCCATCTCAGCAGCAATACTCATTAATAAGTCTCTTGCTAGAGCTTTAGTAAACGAATCTGCTAGATTCTTGCAAGACTTCACATAGGTAATAGTTATTATACCATTAGTGATTAATTATCTTACATATTCAAGACTTAGACTTATATGTCTTGACTTGCCATTATATATCTTCCTAAGCGCTTTTGACATAGTAGCTTGACTATCACAATGCAAGGAAATAGAAGGCATCGGTTGTGGCTACAACTCTATATCTAGTAACAAATTTCTCAGTCATTCAGCTTCCTTACCCGCTGCTGCTAAGGCAATAAACTCTGACTCCATAGTCGAATGCGTTATACATGTTTGCTTCTTGGAAGTCCAGGAGAAAGCATCACCTCCTAATAAAAATGTCCATCCAGAAGTTGACATTTTGTCATGAGTACTTGTTATCCAATTAGCGTCGGTATAACCTTCTAACACAGCCAGGAAGCTATTATAAAAAAATCCCAAGTATTTGGTCCTTTTAAGATATCTAAGAACTCTTACGATCGCTTTCCAATGCATTACTCCTGTATTTTTAGTGAATCTTGAAAGCTTACAAACTTCAAAAGCTATATCAGGTCTAGTGCAATGCATAACATACATTAAACTTCCTATAATACTAGCATACTCAACTTGAGCAACAACTCTACCAAGATTTTTAGTCAAATGAATAGATGCATTGAAAGGATTGTTTGCCTCTTTAATATGTAAATGATTAAATTTGGTTAATATTTTCTCAATATAATGAGATTGACAGAGTGCAAAATCCCCACTATGTCTCTTAACTTTGACACCTAAGATCTTGTCTACCTCACCTAAATCTTTCATTTGAAATTTTGAGAATAGACAAGTCTTAGTGTCATTTACACCATCCATGTTTGTACCTATTATAATCATGTCATCGACATAGAGACATATAATTACATCAAAGAGGTCTATGAACTTGGAATAAATACATCTATCAACACCATTATGCTTGAAACCATATTCTAAAATCATCGAATCAAACTTTTCATGCCATTGTTTCGAAGCTTGTTTCAAGCCATACAATGATTTTGTTAATTTGCATACTTTGTGCTCATTTCCTGGTAAAACAAAACCCTCGGGTTGTTCCATATATACCTCTTCATCTAGATTACCATTCAAGAAAGCTGTTTTAACATCCATTTAATGAACACATAAGTTATAAATGGAGGCTAAAACAAACAATAATCTTATAGAAGTAATCCGAGCAACATGTGCATAAGTATCAAATAATCAACACCCTCTCTTTGCTGAAATCCTTTAGCCGCCAGCCTTGCTTTGAAGACTTTACCATCCTTTATTTTGAATACCGATTTGCATCGAATAGATTTACAATTAGGTGCATAAATGCCCAAGTGCTATCAAAGACCTTATATATATATATATATATTTTAGGCCCAATCCATTCCTTTGTCCATCCAATTTGAAAAATTAGAAGTTCACCAATATTTAAACAAATATTGGAGTCTCCTTTTCTCTAATATGGGACAAACCCACACACTCACATACTCAACACAAACTACTCCTACAACAATGCCAAACCTCCAGACAATCACCTTGGCTCCACATAACATGCATTATCAAACTGAAGCCGATGTTGAATGCATTCCAAGTAGTTCTGTCTTCTTTTTGTCTCCGTGAGAAATACACACAGGACGATATTTCATAACAAGAATTTAGAGCTCTACCCGTCGGTGGACTACCAATCTCCTAGCAATTCCATATTATAAACTCCATGATTTCTATGTTGTATAAGAGAACCTTGTTGGGCTTCAACAAGCAAGTAGGTACCATTGGGACAAAACAACAAACACTTGGAAGACACCTTGCGTCCAACTTGGAGACAGAAAAGGAAGAGAAGATAATTTTATAATGGAAATCACTAAGAATCGGGCTTGTTTGAGAGGGTAGATCATGTAGTATATTTGGTAAGTTTTGTAATGATTGGTAATAGTACATAGTAAAAAATTAGAGAGATAACATGTCTTTTAATAAAATTAGTTATACAAAATATGTCATATGCTTTACAAAATATGCTATATAATATTGTTGCCAAATGAACCCAAAAAAGGAAACAAGAAAGGGACGACAAAACCCTAGACGAAGCCCGTACTGAGACGAGACAAGCAGTGACGAACCAAAGATTATTTTTACAGAATACATTATTGAATGACGTCACGAAAGTTAACAATCATTTTATTGGCAAGCGGATAGACGATAAATCAATTTAAAAATTTAATTATTTATTTTCTAAATTTAAATACTTAAAAATTATTACAATAAAACTATATATATAAAATTCCGTATTATAATAAAAATTATATACCTTATCGAAGCCCGAGTCCATCCCTGGAGACAATGCTTCACTAAGGGAGATAATAGCAAACCAAAAAGACCAGACAAGGCTTCTAGAGTGAACATGCCGTATAGCGTGTGCGCTAGCTGATTTGAAGAAAATAACACAAATTTAATGATATAAAAATGTTATTTTTATCTTTTTTTATTTTTCATTTTGGTCTTGTAACAACACTAGATGGGCAACATTATGTGCCAAATAAGCTTATATAATAACATATACACCACATAATGTTTATATCAATACTAATGAGAAAAGAAACAAATTTTAACCTGGCACAAAATAGGAAAAAGAAATCCTCAAAATGTATTTATTAAAATTATAGTTCAAAATTTTGTAGCACAAATAATTTTTTTATTTAAATGAGTCAATAGAAAAACAATAAAAGAAGAAAATAAACTATAATTTTTTATTTAAAATTATTATTTCTCAAAAAAGTGACATATCATATGCAATCATGGAGGTGGCTAAGTTTAGGGGACAAAGGGCCAAGGGAATTTAAAAATATAAACCACCAACTACTTCAAAGGCCACTCTCTGGCACCCTTCTTTCTAACGTACGCGTCTTCACACTTTTTTTGTCTGCATAATCCAATACCGAGCCTTCTGGTACATTTTGTCGAGCCAATGGCTACTTTATTTAGTAGTTATATTAAATTAAAGTTCTTCTATCATATTAAAGGAAAAAAGGGGTATTTACTCTATTTCCAAAAACGTAGAGGTTTTCCTATCATTGTTGTTTGCAAGGCATGGCCATGCAAATAGATTTCACTTTTGTTTTGAATAATAAATATAATGAGAAAGCTTAAAATATGTACGTTTTTACAGTACTTCTAAAAATATCTATTTTTCAATAGTAAAATTGATGTAGGACATGGGTTAGGTCTAAGGTTGAGCACGAGTTTTAAAGATAATTAAACCGAACTGAATATCTGAACCGAAAAGAACTGGAACAAAAAAGAACCGTTGACTTTTGATTTTCTCCGATCTGAACTGAACCAAAATTTTTATTTGATTCGGATCTAGGTCTTAAGCAATATATGAACCGAGAATCGAACCGAACCAAACCGAAACTAGAACTGAAAATCATATATATATATATATATATAAATAATTATTCATAGTTGTTCAACTCCAAGGTGTTCAAATGTCTACATACTACATAGGTGTTCAAATGTATTCATAGTTGTACAAAGGTGTACAAATATATTCAAAATTGTGCATATGTGTTCATAGATGTACAAAGGAGCACATAGGTGTTCATATAATCATATGTGTATAATGTACATTGATGTTCATAGGTATACATAGGTGTAGAAAAGTGTTCAAAGGTGTTCAAAGGTGCACAAAGATGTTCATATAATCATAAGTGAACAAAGATGTTCATAATTGTTCATAGGTGTACATAGGTATTCAAAAGTCTACATATGTGTTAAAAGGTGTACAAAGATGTTCATAGATGTACACACTAAATGTTATTAAGTAATATATACATTAAATGCTATTATTTCTTGAAAGACATTAATTTGAGATTATTATTATTTGTTTTATATTTAAAATGTGTTTGAATACATTGAACCAATGTAGTATATATATTGATTTTATATATTTTTATTAGATGTGATTATTCTATTTATACTTGCATTATCATTAAAAATTGCTATAAATTTATTTTCTATAAAAAAATTATTACTCACAATATTGTAAGTATAGGAGTATACTAGTATACTATATTTTATCAATGCATATTTCTATTTTAATTAACTCCTCCTTTGACATCAACATCAATTGAAGTGTATTTTCCATTTATAATGATATGATTGTATTTGGAATTTAATTTTATATTAGTGTAATTTGTTTGTATGTTTAAGATATGATTAATGAGATATTTTTTCATTTAGGTTGAATTTTATTGCAAAAAATCTTTGAGAACCGAACCGGAACCGAAACATTTTAATTGAACCAAATTCTTTGAATTTCCGAACTAAACTGAACTGAACAGAACAGAATTTTGGAGATTTCACTTTGGAGATTTAGGAAATTTGGTCTGATTCTGGTTCTTGAAAAAACTAAATCTCTAAATTTTAGTTCGGTTCTAGAGATTTTAAATCTCCAAACCAAATCGATCCATGCTCACCCTTAGTTAGGTCCATATTTTGATCCACGATTACTTAGACTCAGTCAAAACAATTTTGGCAGAAATCGGATTAAATGTCTAGACTCTACCGCTTATACCCTAGCCTCTTGTGATCTAGTCGCCCATGCCCTAGCGCTAGAATCCTAATTGTCTGAACCTTATGCATCCGAACTTTAAACGCTCAAATCTTAGGAACTCAATGAATGAGAGACTTTTCAAATACGAATTACCTGTCAAATCCTCATTAGTAACAATTGCCCATGTCCTACTATCCTTTAGCATCAGGGCACCTTCGACGCCTACAGGACAAGCAACGTGCGACGTCCCGCGATATGGCAACATGGTATTACCCTCTTAAAGCACGACAATCATCTTAATTTGTGCACTCACCTCCAATAAAATCTACCAATGCCTCTTTGAAGCAGGGCGAATTCCGTCTAAACCCTAGATGTATATAAACCCAACTTTTACGGTAGTGATGATCATTTAAGAATCTCCGCATGAAATTTTAGGTACTGTTTAGTTAAGAATTTTTTTTTATTTTTTAAAAAACTAAAAAATAGAAATAAAAAAATAAAAAAAATTGTTCATAAAAAATTAGGATTATGTTTAGTTAAGAAAATAATTTTTGTTTTCTGTTTTCTATTTTATTTCTATTTTTTGAAATAAAATAGAAAATAATAAAAAATTTTAGTACTGTATAAATAAATTTTTCATTTTTTATTTCTGTTTTCTAGTTTTTTAGAAAAAAGTAGAAAATTTTCACAACTAAACAGGTTCTAGAATTTTTTTATTATTTTCTATTTTATTTCAAAAAATAGAAATAAGATAAAAAACAAAAAATAAAAAAATTATTTTCTCAACTAAACATAGTCTTAATCTCTTCATATATTAACGATTCGTCCACGGGTCACCACCCTTTTCAAAAATGATTATCGGGGTATTAGTACTAGTTATAAAAAAAGTTATATTTTCGCTATTTATTAACATATGCGTCTAATTATGTTTTCTAATAATTAAAAGCCAACGTAGTTGGTCTCAAATTTTTTTTCTTTTCATAATAGTCAGTCCCACGCTTTTAAATTCGGCCAGATCACTCCCTTAAGCACTAATGTCCCACTATTTCGTTATTCTAATTATAGCTTTTCGGAAAAAAAAGCACTTGCTTAGTCTGAATTGGATTAATATGCGATGATGATTAATATATCGTGTATAAAAACACAAAATCGACTTTAAACAATTAATTGGTTAAATGAATTCTATGTTTGATCGGTTTGGAAGGTTTAATCAATATGATTAGCTTACAAAACTAATTTGTTTTACGTTTTTACATCGAAGTCTAATGGTTTATATTCAAAATATAAATATAAGGATACATATTATATATATATATATAAAAGAATCTATATCGATTTGTTAAAAATCGTACAAATCGCACAACTGACACCAATGACAAAAAAACTACTAAACTCCTCAACACTCGATTATGACAACATGCTAGTAAATCTAAAACTAAAAACGAAACTATAAAGTATCTAAATAATTTAATTTCACCTTATTCATTAAAAGAAGAATAATACTATGAATTTAATATGTTTTACTTGATCAGCCATTTTATGTGAATTTTGGAGTGTCTAGTCACACCATGAATTTCTCTTAATTTATTTTAGAAAAAGAGAATTTTTCATAATTTTTGTATTTCTGTCATGAATCGCGTTTTACTTTTTTTTTTTTGATAACACATTTACCGAACTTTAAACTGAATAAAATATTGTTTGCATAAAGAAATACTTGAGATTTAACATATGTAGCCTCCATATTTAGGGCATAAAAAGACCTCTCAGACTCATCCCCACAGTAAAAGTTTTTCATTGTCCAAATTACAGAAAAATAAAAGGAAATTTAACAAAATTATTAGCCATCCATACAGTGGCGAAGCTAAGACTTGAAGGAGGTGGGGGCAATGTCCAACCGTCCAAGCCTACAGGCATAGAATGTGATTGTTTTACTGAACATAAGTTTATGTTATGTTTTGTTAAGGGATTGGAACTTTTTTTTTTTCAAATCAAGCCTTGAGTGGAACGATATGTCGTTTGTCTGGCCCTTTTATTTATTTTTTTTTGAAAATTAGAGCGAAACGATTATATCATTAATTTTTAGCTCATCTAAGTTAATTTTCACTTCAATATTTTTATTCAAAAAGTTTGCATTCAAAATTTGTGACGGTTGTCCAATACTAGATGACTCAATTGAACTTTTAGGCTTTTTTGATTAATATTTTCCATTCTATTTTTATAGAGCAACCTATCAAATTGAACATAAATAAATGTTTTAAGTCTCAATTAAAATACATAAAACAAATTCCACAAATTGAGCAATGAACTAGAACTAATTAAAAATTCACAATTAAAATAAAAATCCAACAAATTCAACAAGTTGCAGCCTTATTTTGTCATAAGCCCTAAATCTTATTAAAAAAAACTAACAACCCTAAATTTCCTAATTAATTGAAACCTCAATGTTGTTAATCAACAATTAAGTAATCAATAATCAAGCAATTAAACAGCCCAATTACCGCATAAGATCGATTTGAAATAGGAGGAAAACAAAAAAGAATGGTGAATGACTTATCGGTGGACTGCGCCATTGCGGACGGACAACATGGCGACTTGACGACGAAGAACAGACACAGACGGACTTTTCTTGTTAGTCATCTCTATCTGTGCCTCGCTCTGTCTCTCGCCTCCAGCCTCTCTCTCTCTCTGTCCTGCGAGTTAATGCTTCTTTGTCTTGGCTTTTGCTTCTGTGCTCATTTAAACATTTTTTTCAAATTAACTCTCGACGAATGACATGTTTTATTAATTCTTTATTATTATTTTTTAAAACTAAA
>CAODLS011536845.1:0-10254 GCA_948243855.1 Flueggea neowawraea
GATTCTCATGATTCCAGACTTAATCTAGGTGTTTCTAGACTCCCAAAGCTTCGATTTCATTAACCCTTACACCCATTTCCATTAGAAACGCGAAGAACACATCTCAAATCCAAACCCTAGGTCTAGCTGTCACTCCCCAAAATGTTCAACAAAAGGATGCATTCAAAGAGAAAATGAAAGAAATAACAATGGAAATAGATAGATCTTACCTCAAGGAATCAATGGTAGGCAATGGAGAAGGAAGATGGACGGATTTGAGAGTAAATGTGGCTGTTGGAAGGAGTAAATGACGAAGCAAGGTCGGGTGAAGGCATTAAATAGACAAATAAGGCAAAACGCAGTGTTTTGCTAAATGCATGTGTTAATTCAGGACTTACTCGAGTAACTCAGAATGTTACTCGAGTAATTCGTGTCCCAAAGGAACATCCAAGCCCCGCTCACTCGACTAAGTCCAAGGCTTACTCGAGTACCTCTCGATCCCATAACACACGAAACACGAACCCGACCCCGTCCACTAAAGTAACTCCAAGCTTATATGTATAACAAGGATTCTCTAACACCACCAACACTCGAACAACATCTCTGAACCCAAGGATCGGATTGGAGATGAAAAAAAGATACAGAGACCAATGTCGGAATCTGACGAGATATTACATACTCCCTCTCAAAAAAAATCCATCCTCGAATTTCCAAACAAGCCAAATCAACACTAAGATCGAATCTAGATCTCCAAATCAACTGATAGATCGCAGAACTCCAATCTACGAATCTAAGAAAATTCTAACTCAATCGAGCACAGGAATGTAAAAAATGATGCCAGAGTATGCAGAGACAGATGCAAATACTGATGCAGATACATAATACTATGCATGAACAGAGACAGAATAGAATGCACAGACAGACAAAAAGTTGCCAACCTAAGGGTCTGCAGAATCAAACAACTGCGGATATGTATGTCGCATCTCATCTTCGGCCTCCCAAGTGGTCTCCACAACTGAATGGTGCCTCCAAATCACCTTCACTGAATCTATCTCCTTATTCTGGAGTCTCTTGACCTGACGGTCAACAATCCTCAATGGAACCTCATCATACGACAGATCGAGCCTAAACTCAATCGACTGCGATGTTAGAACAAGAGACATATCAGAAACATACCTCCTCAGAAGTGAGATATGAAACACTGGGTGAACAGAGGCGAACTGAGGCAGTAGTGCCAACCCATATGCCATGGCTCTAATGTGGCCTATGATCTCAAAAGGACCAATGTATCTTCGGCTCAACTTGCCCTTCTTTCCAAATCTCATCACGCCCTTCATCGGTGATATTTTGAGAAATACATGGTCTCCGACTGCAAACTCAATATGCTTACGCTTTGGATCAGTGTAACTCTTTTGACCACTGTGAAAAGTCTTGATCGTCTGCTAGACCGGCCTGAATTTCTCAGTAGTCTCCAAAATAGGAGAGATCTACACTTCCAACCATACAACGCCTCATAAGTTGCCATCCCAATACTCGAATGGTACGATTTGTTGTACGCAAACTCTACCAAAAGCAAATGGGAATCCCAACTCCCAGCAAAATCTATAGCACACGCTTTCAACATATCCTCCAATGTCTGAATCGTGCACTCAGAATGACCATCAGTCTGCGGATGAAAAGTTGTACTGAAATCCAATCGAGTACCCAACTCTTCCTGTAGTTTACACCAAAACTGTAATGTGAATTGAGGTCATTTGTCCGACACTATAGAGACCAGCACACCATGCAAACATACAATCCTGTCGATATATAACTTCACCAAGCGTGCCGCTCCATATGTCGTTTTGACATGGAGAAAATGTGTTGAATTTGTCAAACAGTCAACAATCACCCAAATGGAGTCATACCAGTAGACATCCCCGGAAGCCCCACTAAAAATCTATCATGATGCGATCCCATTTCCACTCCGAAAGTGGCATTTGCTGCAACAATCCTGAAGGTCGCTGGTGCTCAAACTTAACCTATTGACAGGTCAAACACCGGCTGACAAACTCACTAATGTCTTTCTTCATCCCTGGCCACCAATAGGATTCTCGAAGGTCCCAATACATCTTATTGTATCCCAGGTGTACAGAATATATGGAACTATGACCATCCGTCATAATCCCTTCGCGTAACCCACCCGAAGATGTTATGCACAGCCTCAGTCCAAACCAAAGGACTCCAAAGTCTTCAATGCTAAATCCTGACACCTCAGAGGATTTAACCTTCCCATCAAACTCAAAATCTCTGAATCCTCCTTCTGAGCCTCTCTAATACAGTCCAACAGAATAGACATGGCCTCATTGTGACCAAGCAATACTCCTGAGTCAGCAAACTGTAACTCAACTCTAGACTCCATCAGACAATGCCACTTAGACACTATAGGTCGTCTCTCAGAGGAGATATGAGCTAATCTACCCACCAACTTCCTACTCAGAGCATCGGCAATCATAATCCTTCAGCAACTCTAGCCAACGTCTCTACTTCAGATTCAGGTCTAGTTGTCTGAAGATGTACTTCAAATTCTTATGATCTGTGAAGATCTTAAAAGTCTCTTGGTAGCATCCACCTACACCTACAGACTCAAGGCAAGTGCACCTATCGATTCTAGTATGTGGACTTGAGTACCGAGTGTCGTATCCCACAGAGACTACGATTACTAATTATTCACTTTCTCTGTGTTATCTAACCGGCAAATTAATATTTTGAACAATAAAAATAAAAGAACTCAACACGAGAGGAAACACACAATGCAAAAGGTCGAAACAATCAATGGGAAGCGACACCTAGATGTTTAATCCCCCTAGACCAAACTAAGTGACAATGGCTCATTATTCAGACAGTTAATCGGGTAATTGGACCGTGGAAATTCCTACAATATGTTAACCTCTCTCTCGAGTTAGCTAACGTCTAACGACTAGGTTGATTAATTGGAATCTCTTCCTAATTAAAACACCTAATGTTGCTTTATTGATTTGTGAATTTCTCTATTAGGTTTGACCCTAATCCAGAGGATTTATGTCGACCTATCTCTAGGTTTGCATGTAACTCCTTCAATTATGAACGATCTATCACACAGAGAATCTCTCGATTACTCATGTACGAATCAATATTGGAATCGAAAGACTAGCAACAATAAATTCAGCAATTCAACAATATAAATCATAATTGAGTCTCAATTACATAATAAAACTGAATGAACAACAAAATCCAACAATCACATAGTCAATCTAGGGTTCATCATATCTAGATGCACATAGAGTTTAGTTAATAATTATTGAGATAATAACAAGATACAAAGGAAAACTAGAGAGATAAGAAAAACCCATCATGAATCATTCAATCCTTCACGAATTTCCTTTGATCTTGCAGTGGGTTGTGTTCTCCTTTTGTTCCCACATCCTCTAACCCCAAACTGTTGTATTTTTGTGTCTCCAAGTCAGCTCCCCAATGAATGTTCTGAAACCCTTTTATATATCACATATTAGAGATTTTAGGCAAGACAAGGTCCAGAACAAAGTCGTTTCTTGACCCTCCCAGACCGTGTTTTAGCAAATTGGCCAAAAATGCAATTTTTTGGAAGACACTGCCACGAGACTTGTGTTCGTGTTTTGGAACTCTTGTCCGTGTTTTAAACCTTCAAGTCATGTCTTCATTGTTCCTCATTGTTTTGCATTCTAGTTAAAGGCAAGAACACAATCACGACCTAGTTTTGATGTTGTCCGTCTGTGGCTTGCAAGAAATGGTCTGAAACTTGTCGTTCGTGCTCCGTTTGGGTTCGTTCTTGCTCCTTTCCATCAAAGCATCATCAATTAACATACAAAACACAATTCAAAGCATAAAAGCACCAAAACATATGATAAATGTACAATTTATACTTAAAAAATCTATAATCAAATACCACAACATGTCTAAATAAGCGGTCATCAAACTACCCCACACTTAAGCTTTTGCTTGTCCTTAAGCAAACAAAGAAGTAGGATAAGGGGAACAAAACATTTAACCGACCTCTCAATGAAATGGCACGGGACTTCACATTATGTGCTAACAGAAATAAACTGAATAGTGGAGAATCTAGAATATGCATAGGGTATTAGTTGACTCAAATTGACTCCTCAAACCACACACAAGTCAAGCTCCATAGCCAAATTAAACGATTTGATTCGACCTCCCGTTTAACTCATTAATGCAGTTAAAATATGTGACATTCAACGCTTTGGGCAACAATTAAACTAAACTTTCGTCATCTATATAGATTTAACCGTCTCAGTGACTTGCATTGCTACAAACGCAGTCAGTAAATATCGAGTTCGACTTTGTGCTTATTTTGCACTTATTATGGTTTCCACTACTCAGGATATTCCTTTTGATGCGAAAGATGCTCATTGGTGATGAGTGCTCTCGGTTACTTAGAATACCCATCATAGCAGTGCTTTGCATACTCATGTCTAAGACAACGGAATAGGAGTCGAACCCCATTTACTTGGCCCGGTTTAGGTTCAAGCAAGTCAAGAGCAACCCTTTTTTGTTCATTCATGCATTCAAAAAATTTGCCCAATTTCATTTAAAGTTAACCATTTCATTATAAAACGAGTCATAAAGGTAGAAAAGCCAAAATGGGAAATTTGATTACAAGCTACAAACTAGTGTGGAATCAAGATATACAATTTTAAACTCCTAATAACAGATGCATACTAAAGATTCTCAAATATTCAACCCATTTGCATTATCACATAACATACATCCCACATCCATAATATCAAGAACTTGATCCAAAAGAAATAAATCCCCTACCCCACACTTAAATGGTGTTTTGTCCCCAATGCACAAAATGAAACAAGTATTAACAATAATAACAGTGAGGTGAAGAACAAAAAGAAAAAGTTATGGGACTTCCCTGAATATGGATTGATCCTGATGATTGCTCGCGTGAATTCCATCAAACTATTATTAGAGTCTTACAAAAGTACACAACCAAAACACAAGTGACAGAAACAAAACAAAATAAAACAAAACACAACAAAGAGAAGAAATCATGTACCTTTGAATTTAGAGTTCAATTTCATAACAAAACATGAATTCAAAGTGTTTAAGTGTTAGAAAATGAAGAGTAATCGTGGTGAAAGCAATTGAGGGCATTGGTATGAATATAGAAAGTGAATATGATCAAATTGGGGGCAAAACGAGCCAAACACGGCCAAACCACTCAAAACACGGTCTGGAACCCTCAAGACACGGCCAAGCCACTCCAGGCCGTGTTTTGAAGGTTCTGGGCCATGTTTAGTGGACATGGCTGTGTTATAGGCCGTGTACCATACTGTTTCGCTCGAAAATGTACCTCTTTTGATCTTCTAACTTCCCAAATGTATTACCTAGAGCTTGGATGGTCCAGAGGGACTCCAATGGCCCCAAAGACTCATCATTAGCACCTAAAAAAGCCTCAATTCACAAAATATTTGCATTTTTCTCAATCGTAACACAAGACACCATCAAATATCAATCAAACCTAGAAAGTTAGGCACATCAAAAACATATAAACTAAAACAAAAGTTCAAAATACCAAATAATAAATAAAATAAAACGTTCAAATCTTGGGTTGCCTCTCAAGAAGTGCTTCTTTAACGTCATGAGTCGGACGTTGGTGGGTGAGACCTATCAAGGAGGCTTGTACGCAACATTGGGCGAAGTAGGCGCACCAACTCGACACTTTAGCAGATTAAATTGAACCTGATCCTTGTTTTTATCGTGCCATATGAAATGAAACATTGCCTTAGGGTCTGTCTTTGGCTGAAGCATCTCAAGAGTCTCCTTCTTCGGTTTTCTCCTTCGAGTTTTTGGCCTATTCTATTCCTCCTTGTTGGGTACTTGCACCACATCTGATAAAACAACCTTTTTTGTACAATATGAATCATCATGGTGTTTCACCTTAGAATCCTTAATTTCAACACTATGATTTCTTACTCTAAGAGTTAACACCCGATCATATACATCAACAATGGACCTAAAAGTAGCTAAAAATGGTCGTCCTAGGATCAAAGGCGTTTCCAAATTACACATCATGTCAAGGATCATAAAATCAACAGGAAATGTCAAATCTCCTACCTTAACCAAAACATTTTCTATAATGCCTCTAGGATGCACAACAAATCTATCAGCTAATTGCATAAGCACTCTAGTTGGTGCGGGTTCTCCTAAGTCCAATTGTTGAAACAAATCATATGACATCACATTGACACTAGCACCTAAGTCAGCTAATGCATCATTAATATTCAAGCTACCAATAGTAAGAGAGATAAAGAAACTCATTGGGTCTTTTAGCTTCGCTGGTAGCTCAGGTGATGTCTTATTGTGCTCGACCTTCTTTTCATTCTTTTCACCCTTAGCCATAAGTTCTTGTTGCTTGGGTTTGGCGGGTGGCTTCTCAGTAACATATGAGGTTGCTTTCACATTCTCCCTCTTGAAGAGTGCTGCAGGATAAGGAATCTGAGGCTTGTACTCACAGAGCACCTATGCTCCTCCATTGCATGATCATCCTCTTATCTAATAAAGAAGGCATGTACACGTTCCTTAGGATTTGGTTTGGTATTGCTTGGACGGTAGTCCGATTTTCTTTCAGATATCAACTGAGCTATTTGGCCAATCTGATTCTCCATGTTGTGGAGAGATGCTCTTTGATTTTGATTCATCATCTCTTGGTTCGACAAGGTTGACTCTATCTGTGTAAATCATTTTTCAGAGGCTTCTACATACTTAGTCATTAGCTCCTCAATATTAGGCTTTACAGGCTGTTGTGGCTATTGATTCTGACCTCTCTATCATAAGTTCGGGTGATTCCTCAACCCTGAGTTGTAAGTATTACTGTAGGGATTATTCTGAGGATTGTTCACATGACCCATATAATTCACATGTTCCATATAATTCTGGGTCCCTTGGCCCACAGTCATCTCACCACTCCCTACCTGAGCTGCTTGTTATGCCACAGACAGTCCATCAATCTTTTTGCTTAGAGACTCAACTTGTATAGCCAAAGTTGTCATTGCATCTACATTGTACACCCCAGCTGGCTTACTTGGCTTAGAACGTGCTGTGTGCCACTGATAATTGCTCATAGCCATCTCCTCTATCAAATCCTTAGCAGCCTCTAGTGTCTTGTTATTCAGGGTACCTCCTACTGCAGCATCAATCATATGTCTAGTATTGTGGTTCAAACCATTGTAAAAAATCTAAACCTGTAGCCATGTCGGTAACCCATGATATGGACATCTCCTCAATAACTCCTTGAACCTCTCCCAAGTGTCATAGAGGGCTTTGACTCAATTTGTGCGTAGGAAGAGATGTTCTTTCTCAGCTTTGCAGTCTTGGCAAGTGGAAAGTACTTCAACAAAAACTTTTTTGTCATATGATCCCAAGTAGTAATCGAACCCCTTGGCAAAGAATTAAGCCATTGCTTTGCTCTAGCTCTGAGTGAGAATGGAAATAGCATCAACCTTATTGCATCATTGGTGGCCCCATTGATCTTGAAGGTGTCACATATCTCCAAAAAGTTGGCAAAATGAGCATTCGGGTCCTCATCCTGCAACCCATCAAACTGCACAAACTGCTGCACCATCTGAATAACATTCGGCTTTATTTCAAAGTTGTTGGCTGCAACAGCTGGTCTCACAATGCTAGACTCAGTCCCCATCAAATTCGATCTAGCATAATCTGACACCGTCATTGGCTGACCCAATGGATTTACTAGCCCTGCCCTACCGGCAGGTTGTCCTCCTCTAGCTTGATTATCCGGCTCCATTGCCATCTCTTTTGCTCTGTCTATCTCCTCAGCCCTTTCTTGTAGTCTATTTCTAAGTGCCTGCAATGTTGTTCGTTCAATCTCAGGGTCTGCTTCAACTAACTCAGAAGGATTTCCCCTAGTCATGCACTGACAACAACCTACAACTATCAACACCAACAAACCCAAACGTAATTCTGAAAGGATAGCTTAAAGCGAAATAACAATGGAAAATGCAAAGAAAACAAAATAATTAAAACAAAAGAATTTAAAAAAAAAGAAAAATAAATGGCTAAATTAACAAATATTAAGCTTTCCTAATATCCTAGTCCCTTGCAACTGTGCCAACAACATGGTAGTGTCCACCTACACCTACAGACTCAAGGCAAGTGCACTTATCGACTATAGTATATGGACCTGCGTACCGATTGCCATATCCCATATAGATTATGATTACTAGTTATTCACTTTCTCTGTCTTATCTAACCGACAAATTAATATTTTGAACAATAAAAATAAAAGAACTCAACACGAGATTAAACACACAATGCAAAGGGTCAAAACAATCAATGGGAAGTGGTACCTAGATGTTGAATCCCTCTAGACCAAACTAAGTGACAATGGCTCATTATTTAGAAAGTCAATCGAGTAATTGGACCGTGGAAATTCCTACAATATGTTAACCTCTCTCTCGAGTTAGCTAACGTATAACGACTAGGTTGATTAATTGGAATCTCTTCCTAATTAAAACACCTAACGTTGCTTTATTGATTTGTGAATTTCTCTATTAGGTTTGACCCTAATATGGAGGATTTATGTCGATCTATCTTTAGGCTTGCATGCAACTCCTCTCAATTATGAACGATCTATCACACAGAGAATCTCTCGATTACTCATGAAAAAATCAATATTGGAATCGAAAGGCTAGTAACAATCAATTCAATAATTCAAAAATATACATCATAATTGAGTCTCAATTCCATAATAAAACTAAATGAACAACAAAATCCAACAATCACATAGTTAATCTAGGGTTCATCACATCTAGATGCATAGAGAGTTTAGTTCATAATTATTGAGATAATAACAAGATACAAAGGAAAAGTAGAGAGAGAAGAAAAACCCATGATGAATCCTTCAATCCTTTGCAAATTTCCTTCGATCTTACAGCGGGTTGTGTTCTCTTTTTGTTCCCACGTCCTCTGACCCCAAACTGGTGTATTTTCGTGTCTCTAAGTCGGTCCCCCAATGAATGTTCTAAAACCATTTTATATATCATGGATTAGGGATTCTGGGCAAGACACAGCCCAGAACAAAGCCGTGTCTTGACCCTCCCAGACCATGTTTTAACAAATTGGCCGAAAATGCGGTTTTTTGGAAGACACGGCCACGGGACTTCTGTCCGTGTTTTTGAAGTCTTGTCCATGCGTTAAATTTTCAAGTCATGTCTTTATTGTTCCTCATTGTTTTTCATTCTAGTTAAAGGCACGAACACAATCACGACCTAGTTTTGATGTTATCCATCCGTGGCTTGCAAGAAATGGTCTGAAACTCGTCATTCGTGCTCCGTTTGGGTTTGTTCTTGCACCCTTCCATCAAAGCATCATCAATCAACCTAGAAAAAATAATTCAAAGCATAAAAGTACCAAAACATATGATAAATGAACAATTTATACTTAAAACAATATATAATCAAATACCACAACATGTATAAAAAAGTGGTTATCATCTCTCCGTACAGATAATGTCACATCCTCAACCTCATTGCATATATTATTGTTCATATTCATGATAGCGCATTAGATGCATTTACATATATTGGCATTATTTACAAATATTACATTGAAAAAAAAAAGAAGAGAGAATGAAATAAAAAGGATGCTAATAGAAATAGTACGATTAAAGCATTAAACGGTAAGTCGATAATGCATATAAATACGATAAGTGCTATTACAAGTACAATGGGATCATAATATAATTTCTGTAAAATTTTATTAAATAGATTAAAAGCAAAGGTTTAAGGATTTAAATGATAAAATATGTTGCATGAAGGAGTTGACATAAGGTTGAAATTGAATAGAATGTACGTTTAAGGACTAAATTGAAAAGTAAAGAAATTGAATCAATAAAAACAATCTGAACCAACCTAAATCTGCTTGTATCATATAAATACCTTTAAAAAATCCCATTCTGTTCAGAACCTTACATTTACCAACAAAAAAAATCGAAGAGAAGAGAAGAGATTAAGAAGAAAACTGGGTAAGATTGTTTTGCATTTTTGGACATGCTAGGGTGATAATTTTAAGAAACTTAAAACATGAAAGTTATATCCCTATGTATTATCTAAATTTATAAGCAAACCGTGATCAATTTTGTTGAGTATTCGTCTAGATATGTTGATATTACCGAACCTAGTTTAGAATTAACTCTGTTCTGGAATAGTTGTGAATGTTGTGATTGTA
>CAODLS011536887.1:0-12561 GCA_948243855.1 Flueggea neowawraea
GAACTCATGTCGAAAGCTATGCGGTAAATCGTCCTCCATTCTTTGATGGTTCCAACTTTAACTCTTGGAAGAAGAAGATGACGGTGTTTCTTCAATTCTACGATATCGAAATTTGGAAAGTCATCGTGTTGGGTCCGAAAATTCCAAAATACGAAGATGGCTCATCCAAAGAATACAAAGACTTTAATGAGGAAGATTGGAAGAAACTCCATACAAACTCCAAGGCAACTCAACTCTTATATTGTGCTTTGAATCCGGAAGAGCATAATAGAATATCCTCTTGTGAAAAAGCGATAATAGAAACTCCAAGGCAACTCAACGAGGTCATTATCATGATTGATATTAGTTACATCATGATCGATGACGAGTTAAGGTTCCGTCATGTGCGAGTGGGAGATGTTGGAAAAAGCGATCCGCCCATGACGGGTGAATCGAACTGGTCGGTCAAGGTGTGAACCGGGACCGTAAACTGAGACCAATTGGTAAGCCCAATTGAGTTGGACCTGAAATGGGCTCATAAGGCCTATAGGCCCATAAAGCCCATGAAACCTCCTATAAATAGAGATGAGAGGAAAGGAAAGAAAGAGGAAGTGAGGTAGAAAAAAAGGGAAAGAAAAGACAAAGAAGTGGAGAAAAAAAAAAAGAAGAAAGAAAAAGAGGAGAAAAGAAGAGAAAAAGAGAAAAGGAAGGAGGGAGGAGAAATATGTTTCTCCTTTCCCTCATCCTTCCCTCCATTTTTCTTCCTCTATCTTTTCGCACCGTGAATCGTCTGTTGATGGTGTCGATCTGAGTGACATCTAGACTGCGAACAAACCGAGCACTCCCGTCGACCATTCGACCGTAGTTTGCTCGCGATACCAACATCTAAACCTGGTCCTGCAGTTGCTGCTTGCTGCTATGCTTCTGCTTGAATCGATGTAGGTAACTTAAACGTCTATTTTTTATACTGTTTATTTGTTAAACAGATACCCGATTTCTTCAGTGCCTACATACAGCCCTTCAATAGATGAGGTAAAAAAAGCTTCTTCAGAAAAATGGGCTCTTTGTCATTGCAAGACTGCAAACATTACCTCAACCTACAATAGTTTCATTCCGCACTACAGTAGAGCGCAGAGCCGTACATGGAAGCCATTTATTTAGTAATCACTTTGGGAGAAGCATACTGAACAGCTGTTTGAGAGAGATGCTAAAAAGATAAAAGGGCTTCCTTCGATTCGCACTGCTGGTGGCATGCCCTCTGGATTGTTTGTCCTTCTCAAGCTCAAATAATTTGAGTCCACCTGAAGGTCTCCATTATGGATTGTTGTCTGCCACTGCAGCCTGGTTATTGTTCAGAAAATTGTATAAAAGAATTACTTATCTGTTCCGTCACGTCAGTAAGATCTCATGTGCATTTGTTTTGAATGATACGGTCGTTGTTGTCATTGTCTGGACAAAAGAAATTCATGTTTTGCAGGAAATCCAATATCAGACCTATCTTTTTCAAATACATATCTATTTATTCATGTCGCCACAAGCAAAAGATTCCTCAATTTCTCTGTTATAATATTCCAATACTATTATTGAGATTATTTTTAAAATTATGTAAACAGAAAAAAGTTCACACAATATCATGACAAAATGCCAAAAAGAAAGAAAGAAAGAAAGGGATTCATTTTTTTGTTAAATAGTAACTTTGCCTCCTAGGTTTTCCGAAGGTCAAGAAATATACTGCTGCTTTATTATATCTGCAATAATTTTTCAAACGAGTTACAGTTTGGCTCCTAGCTATTGTTGCTGAAACAACACAAATTGTAGTGTGTGGCTTTCATTAATGGCTGAAATGCAGAACAACAGTTTCTCAAGGCCAAAGGCATATCCAATGAATTCTGGGAATGGCCTCTACAGCTATTCAATTGTGTTCTGTCACCAATTGAAAGATAATTTGACTCTGACTTCTATTTTCACATGTTCCTGAATTCTAAGAATCTATTTTTTTCAATTTTGTGCTGCAGAAAGGAGCTATGGATGCTGTCAAGGACATTATCAATGATGAAATTCTTGGAAAGCTCGACTTACAAAACCTTTCTTCGCCACACACTATTAGAATGGTCGATATGGGTTGTTCTATTGGGCCAAATACATTCTCCGCAATGCAAAACATCATTGAAGCTGTAAAGAGAAAGTATCATCTCGAACCTATCAGTTCTGAATCCAAGTATTTCTCAATGATCATGCTACAAATGATTTCAACACTCTCTTCAATTCACTTCCTCCAAATAGACAATACTACGTTGTTGGGGTGCCGGTTTCTGTCTATGGTCCGCTGTTTCCTGGTGCTTCTCTTGACATTGTGCACTCTTCCAATGCTCTTCAATGGCTTTCTCGAGTTCCGAAACGGGTGGTTGACAAAACGTCTCCTGCTTGGAATAAAGGAATGATCTTTTATTCCAGTGAAGGTAGCGAAACTGTTGTCCAGGCTTTGGCAGGACAATATGCTAAGGACATGGATTGTTTTTTGCATTTCAGAGCAAAAGAAGTTGTCTCTGGAGGGTTGCATTTGCTTATCACTTTGTTTATACCTCATCTTTGTTGAAATATAAGTATACAAGATCTTATTTTCTTCACCATGACAGTTTAGAACCTGCACTTACCGGTAAATTTCTTTCGATACACCTTGCAAATGAACAACAAAAAGTGAATCTCATTGCAGAAAGCTCTGTAACAGTCTATTGTTTTAGTTTGGCCAATAAAATTTACTTAAATTTGGTGATGTAGGGTACTTGAAATATGAATAATAATATCTTAATTATCTACTTAAATTTTGTTTTACAGTTACAAATAGTTTACTTATAATATAGCTAATTTTAGTTGATTAACTTGGCGAAGTTTCAGGTGATTTTTCCGACACCATAGAAAATTGTATACATATATTATATATTATAAGGATGACTTTTTGAATAGTATATTGCAGATTATATTCCAGAAAATATAAAATAAATGTTTGAGGAGATGAGAGAATGTTATTGTCCATTAAAATATGAAAATGTTATGCGGGTTTTTTTTGGGGTAAAGTATCAAACGCATACTTTGTGTAAACACTTATTTTTCTTTAAAATCTTTGGTGACAAAAACTGATATTGAAATTTTCTAAATACTCAAAATTGCAGTGACCTCACAAAAGTTGATGTAGTTTTTACATTAGTGTTTGATTGATGAGCACACTTATGACATATTTACCATTCAATCATATTCTACGTTTCAATTTTTTATTATACATTTTATTACTGTAATTTACTTTTACAATTTGTTCCACAATCCATAAAAAAAATCACCAAACAATACTAAATAAAGGCTTAATATGGAGCTGATTTTGAATAAAATATAGATAATGACGAATTTTATCTATATTGTATTAAAAAACACGTATACTGAAAAAAAAAGTATATAGTCAAAAGCACCTTTAATATTGTCCAAAAAATAGACTTAAAATAATTATAATGTCCAAAAAAAATCCTTAACAAACTATTTGGTTTCCATCTTCTATATAGAGACGCCCGTTTCCTTATCCCACACAAACAAAAGAGTTATAGACAGATAAAATTCACGCCTCATAAATTCCCAAAAAAAATAGCTATACATTAATTATATTTTATCACTAAAAAAATTCGGTTGATCAAAACCATCAAAAAAAAAATATATTAGCCGTATTATTCTGGAAGCGAAAAGATAGTGGCTTTTTACGGTTGATTAGAAAAGTGACATTACTATTCTGATACCATATTATTAGAAAAGTTTTTATTTCTTTAACATAGGTTAAAAAATATGACAATAAAGGAAAAAGAAAGGACATTCTACAAATTACCCTGCAGAAATAATTAAAATTATGATATTTAATACATAAATCTATAAAACTAGAGGTTGAAATTGTTTTCCAAGCAAAAATTAAATATATAAAACATAAATAAAGAAGGATAATGACATTATACATGTAAAATTCACACCAAAACATAATGTCATTTGAAGTACAACATAAAGAATGTATTAAATGTTATAAATAATTTACATTCATGTCACAGTTAAAAACTACTTTATGAAGATGGAAAAACAATTGTGGAACTTGTGAGTACAACAAACCCCCTTAAAAGTAACTAAAAAACATTAATGAATTATCTTATTTTAAAATTATGCATATAAACATGATGCATGTTTACATGTATATGTTAAAACTACAAGTTTCTAATGGAACAAAAGAGGCTTTTGCCACGCTCTTTGATTAAACAATATCCATACTTGTAGTGATACTACAATACACGTAATTTGCTCATAGGATGATTTTTCTATATCGTTGTTGAGATTTATCCTATTTCATCTCTATCATCTCATTTTATCTCTCTTGTCTTTAATTAAATGTAACAACAAAGATGAGGAAAGAGACCAAATGAATTCTGCTCATAAGATGAGGAAAGAGACCAAATAGAGGATCTAAATTGATGAGACATGAGAAACCGACCTAAAAAATACACTTAATGTCAAGAATGTAACATAAACGTTATATTCTTCATCAAGAGAGAACGCTATAGAGAGTTAATTCACCAACTCTACACTTATAAATAGTCTTCAGAAATAACATGTTGATGTATGCTCTATTCTCCACACACAATGATACTTTGCCAAAATCTCTACTAACTTAAGCGTCGGAGACTCACTCGGGGAGCACCCCGACTCCATCGTATTATGTGTTTCAAGTCTTGAGGTGACGTTCACAATTCCCAAGTGTTTCGATTTGTTTGTATTTCTTCATTATTGTTGTTCGAGTTTTGAGGCAACAACAATTGACTCCGTCTGTAGGAATCTTGAATGAAAAGCTTTGTTCGTAGACGTTCGAGAAGAAGTTCATCGACAACCACCTACTCATTCACCATGGTGCAAACGCCTTCAAACCAAGCCAAACATCCTGAAGAGGATGCAAGGAGAGTGGGAGCTGGAGCTAGAGCCTTGGGAACTACCATCCCCACCATGTCACTCGCTGACTACGAGACGTTGAGGAGACAAAATAAGGAGAACCAGAAAGCCTTGGGCGAGATGGCAACATTGCTCCAATAATTCCTTCCTCAGGTGCAGCTTCCACCCACGTTGTGTGCTTACGCCCAAAGTACTTAGAGTGGAGGAGTACTAGAGAGGTGTGATGCTTCACAGCAAAGTCATCGCCAACCTACACAAATGCCTGAGCAGCTAAATCCTCCACCTCACAAAGAGCACTTCGATGTTCCTGTTCCTGAGGCTCGGGTTGAGGCTAGAAGGGAAAATTACCCGGAGGTCATGGAAAGTATTTGCAAAGGAGAGTCTAGGATTCCTTTAAGAAAGGCTAAAGTGGAGCCCCAATTCTCAATGAATGTTTGAGAAGCAGCAGATATGAAGAGGATGATCGAGGAAGTACTCGAGCAAAAGAAGTTGGTTCATGCAGAGTAGAAGCAGCAAAGAACCAAAGCTCCATTCACAAAGGAGGTCATGGGAAAGCCACTTCCTCCAAAGTTTAAGATGCCCTCATTGTCGACTTTCTCAGGAAAAGAAGATCTGCTTGCGCACGTGCAAAACTATGAGGCCATCATGATGCTTCATGGATGGTAGGATGCTATCATGTGTCGTGCATTCGTGATAATGCTAAAGGACCATGGTCGTTCGTGGTTCAATGGACTGAAGGAGACTGAGGGTTCTTGCTTCGACTAGTTGAGGAAGGAGTTCATCAACTCCTTCATCATAAACAACAAATGGAAGAAGGATGCTATCACGACCCCTTTTTGGACCATGACTGATGTACGAGGTGAACTATCTATGGAAGCCCGACCAATCTCGCACAAGTCTCGGAAATCAGAAGATAACTAATTTATTTCAAACAATACTAAAACCAATTTAAAAGTTATTAAGTAGAAATCCAAACATCTTTAAAACACAAGTTTTAATAATAATAAAATTATTATCAAAACAGAGATCATATTTAAATGCCAAATAACTACACATAGTTAAACACCCACAACTATACCGGCGTGGAGCAACTAACAAAATAAATAACTGAGTCCGAACAAAAACGTATTGACTGCAACTTCAAAATTTCATCACCGAGTATTGAATGTCGATAGATCGTAATCAACCAAAATCACCTACAAATTAGGATTAAGAACAAACACAAAGAAAAGGGGTAAGAATCCCTAGTGAGGAAACAACACTCCAGAGCGGCTCCGAGCCTCACAAAGCTGTTTTGAAAACTTTTTCAGAAAATACCACATGCACATATATAGTCAAATACCAATAGTATACACTCGTATACTAATACATAGTAGTTCATAAATTCATTTTGAAAACTTTCACATAGACAACAAACAACATACAATCATACAAAAACTAATAATAAAAAAATATTAGCATTGTAGGCACACATATACATATATACAAACAACAGAAGGCAAATACATAATACTATTATTTCGAAAACATTTTGCAGACAGAGCAAACAACATGCATAAATACAAATTCACGCTATACAGACTAAACCGATTTTTATATTATCAACTTGTTATTGTCAAATCACAGAACTAACATATCTGATGATTACTGATCATATTCTCGTATTATACAAAAAACCCGTGATGACTAGATCAGATCATAATAAACTAGCAGCCTTAGGAGCCTAAATGCTACCGGCTCGAAAATGGTTAACAATTGACAGCCTTAGTGGCTCAAAATAGTACTCCATCCACCTTAAGGGTCCCAAAGCTGTAACAGACAAAACCTGATCTAAGTACATTCGCGAGCATTGCAGTCCATATGCTCCAGTAAGATGTACCCCGTCACACTACAGAATAATATACTACGGGAAAATGAGCAATAATACAAACTTCCCAAACTTATTATATCCAAACAAAAACATATCACAACAAAACAATCTGAAAGAGACTAGAATCAAAATCATATGTGGACTCTGCCACTATGAATAGCTCATTCGTGGACTAAGCCACTAAAGAATAGTTTTATGCGTCGAGCCAAACACACTGTTACCACCTACCTTGGTAACTGAGCATTCACATTGGTATACTAAACGTTACTTTTATCCCCGTAACAAAGGTGTCCCGAATCAAATGGGGAATAGTAGATGCACCACTATTATAACAAGTAATACTCCTATTACAGAAATCAAAGGACAAAATCTTATTATCCTAATATTTTATTAGCCATATAAGTAACAGACAACATATAAGGCAAATAACAAATTTTCAAAAACTATGGTAGAGTATATTAAATATATAACACATATACTATATATAATTCAGAGTCAAATTATTTTAGTAGGCAAACATGCGAAATATATATGAATATTCCCAACACACCAATAGTTTCAGAAAAGTATATTTTCAACAAAATATCCAATACCGAAAATATAAGACATTTCAGACAAATCTCCTATATCAAATATTTCACATAAGCCTGATTATTATTTAACCAAACCTTTACTTAGTCAGATTACATATATATGTTAGACACATAAAAAAATGTATAGGATTTAAAAGATGAAGCCTATGTGTCTGAAGGTGCAATTTCATTCACCTAGATATCCAAGCTGAATGGCCTAGACACGCACCACTAGTGGCTGGTTGACCTCGCTAACCCGAACTCTAGGCTGAAACAATTTATCAAAGCAGAATCAAAGATATGATGTTGGTACTGTGGCAGTACCAAAATGCATCGTATGCAAATGCTGAGTCAAAACCCTGAAAAACTTTTCAAAACAAATATCTAACACTCTCGACCCAAAAATCAAACATCTCACAAAATTACAATTTGGTCCATGACCTATGTCAAATTATGTTTTAGTCCTCAAATGTTGCAAAAATATAAAACAGTCCTCAAAGTATTATAAATTACCAAATAGTTCTCCAAGTAGTCTCAGAAATTGCAAATCAATCCTCGACATGTAAAATATCATATATGATCCTCCAATTATTCAGAATCATGAAAAATTACACATTTAGTCCTTTCGATAGAAAACTACACCAAAACACACAACTCTCGATTCAACTGATAGAAATCATTTTCAATCACTAACATTGACTCTAATCGACACTCTAAATATGAATCTAGCATCAGTTTCATCAAAACAATGACATAATCATCGAAAATGGCGCAAACCCTAATTGAACCCTAACCCATTCAAAACAACATCGAATCCTTCAAACCCAAGCTCAAATTATGTTCCTTTAACCTTAATCTATCATAAACAAACAATATTTAACTCATAATCCAAAAGAAATTATTAAATCCATTCAGACATTCAAAACTATCACTATTCATCAACTTATGAATCATGGAAAAAAATGAGGAAATGAATGGAAAAGAAGAGTAATCTTACCTCTAGGGATGAAATTGAAGCAAGGAGAATCAACTAGAGAGTGAGAGAATCGGTTTTGGAGTGATGGAGAGTGAAAATTAAAGAATGAAGGCTAAAGGGGTCAAGTTTTAGGTTTTAAAGACGAGCTGATGAAAACGGTGCATTTTGATGTTTACAAAGGCTCATGTACGTGAATTTGAAACTCATGTATGTTAGGGGACCCTCGTATACATTACCAGGCATCTCAAGTACATTATCGGGGTAAAAAATTGCATCCAAAGGCATCAGACCCGACCTCACGTACGTCACTGTGAACCTCACATACGTGAATCATGCAGGAACCCAGCTCATGTATGTCAGACGACAGAAACACGCACGTATGCAAAAACACAACCTTACGTACATAAGAGTTAACCTTACGTATGTAAGCTTGCTCTACATACGTTAGCTCTTGTCTAACGTACATTAGACAGTTGTTTCTCTCACCTTGATCTTTCTTCGCTTCCAGACACGCGTTAGGCCATTCCCAACGCTTGGCAAGTGCTGAACTTACAAAAATACTTCATCAACCATCCTCAACATTTAATCAACATTTCAAACACCAAAGGATAAGATCAAAATTGGATGAAACAAATCGGGGTTGGTCGGAATGCTACAGAAGATAGGTTGGAAACCCAGCTCACGTACGTTAGACAACAGAAACACGCACGTATGCAAAAACTGGGCCTTATGTATGTAGGAGTTAAGCTTACGTATGTAAGCATGCTCTATGTACGTTAGCTTTTATCTAACGTACGTTAGACATGTTGTTTCTCTCACCTTGTTCTTTATACATTTTCGGACATTCGTCAGACCATTCCCAAGGCTTGGCAATTCCCAAACTTACAAACATACATCATCAACCATCCTCAACACTTAATCAACATCTCAAACACCAAAGGATAGGATCAAAATTGGATGAAACAAATCGGGGTTGGTCAGAATGCTACAAAAGATAGGTCAAAAATAGACAAGGTATTATAAACGCCACACACCTGCTGAGCGTAAAGTTGAGTGAGAAGGAGACTCTTCAGCAATATGTGGGTAGGTTAAAAAATGCCATTCTTGAAGTCCACGATCTAAAACCTGGGGTGGTAGTGGCTATAATGCTGTAAGGGATGCGATCGATCCAATTCCAAGAGTCATTACCCTAGACCAACCGATGACCTTACCCGATCTCTTTGTTCGATCCAACAAGTACATCTTATAGGCTGGGGTCATGAAGATCATATGAACTAAGAAGGACAAGAAGCAGAAAAGAGATGAGAGAAAGGTTCAAGATGAGCCGAGTAGGACAAAGGAGAAATTGGGAGACTCAAGAACACTCTTTAGCCCCCGTTTCGAGAAGTACTTGCCACTGAACGAGTTGAGTTCTCCTATCTTGGCAGCGATAGGAGACTTATGGCTCATCACTTTTTCTCCAAAGACCGACCACAGTTTGGGGAGAAATATGGATGTATACTGTAAATACCATGATGCCAGTGGACACTCCACGAACAAGTGTCGAGAACTGAAGAATCAAATTGAGATCTTGGTTCGAGAAGGGCACTTGCACCGGTTTGTCTATGATGAAGCATTGCGAGGAGAACTGTAATACCCCGTCAGATTCTGATCGAATTCCTTGTAGTGTACCGTTCAGTCCTTTTTGATATTGGTTGTTGGAGTGTTGAGCTGAAGATTGATAGTTTTTAGTGAAATTACTCGAGTAAGCATTTTTGTGTTACTCGAGTAAGATGACCCACGGATTACTCAAGTAACCATTTGGATTACTCGAGTAAGCCATTTTTGTTACTTGAGTAAGCCGTGTTCTCGGATGAACATGAAGAACACCTGGGAATGTGTTACTTAAGTAAGCATGTGGCTTACTCGAGTAAGCCTCAATTTTGGGCAGGGGTCTATATAAATCCCCACCCAACCCATTCGGCCTTTCACTCTCATGTCTCTCTCTAAACACTCTCAATCCATCCAGGAGCCATTTCCTTTGCTAGCCCAACATTCCTAACCATATGATGAGGTAAGATCGACCTTCCTTTACTTCTATTTCATCATTTTCATCATTTAATCATGACATGTTCATTTTGGACAAAAATGCTAGAGAGCTTGGTTTAACTCATTTTCTGTTGAAATGGTAGTTAGGGAATGTTAGATCGTGGCTTTAGGAGTCTAAATATATTAGACTAATCTTGGAATCATAATATTTGGTGTGGTTTGTGTTTGGGTTAGGTTTTCCAATGGGTTTGGGTGATTCCTCATCGATTTGGAGTTGTTTTAATGGACTTGACTATAGATTTAAGTTTAGGAGGTTGTTTATAATGAATGTGGGTTTTTGGGAGCATTTTTGATCAGTTGAATCCTGAGTTGGTCGACTTTGGAAATTTCTAAGTAGTGTCTTACTCAAGTAAGCACATAGGCTTACTCGAGTAATCGTTGTTGTTGGAGAATTTTCCCGGGGATGCATTGGTTGAGTTTGGAGAGCGGAAGCAAGTTGAGGTAAGAGAGAAAACAATAGCAAGATTTATAGTGGTTCGACCAACCATGCCTACGTCCACTTCTTAAGTCTCACTTAGGCTTTTCACTATCGATAATTGATTCTGGCTCAATCCAACAAAGCCTTAGGTTGATTATGGCTCACAGCTCTAAAGCCAACAAGGTTAATTGCGGCTCACACCTCTAAAGTCGATAAGGTTGATTGTAGCTCACACCTCTAAAGCCTACAAGGTTGATTACGGCTCACCCCTCTAAAGCCTACAAGGTTGATTACGGCTCTGTTGGGTCTCTTATGCGACTAATCAACATTAAACGCAGTGAAAAACACAAGAAACACGCCACAAGATCCATGTATGATAATATAATCTATTAAATAAAGTACAAAATTTTATTACCTATTTAATTTGATGGTCGAACTCCTTTTAGCACCAAAAGAGCCCAGATCAATTTGATCCCTTTCTCTTTAGCTAGTGCCGAATGTGATTGACTACAAGAACTGCCAAAGGACGATTCCTCTCTACTCTCACACACACAGAGATCTCTAGGTTAGACTACTTGTGCTAGCACTCACAAACTAGCTTTCTTTTTTTTAGGTTTCGGCTATGTGGAAGAGCAAAACAAAACAATTTTCTTTCTCCTTTTAGAATTCGGCTAGGGTTTTCACCAGAGGGAGAGGGGTTTTCCGAAACCCTATAGTTTGGGCAATTAAAGGTTGCGGCACACAAGGCATAAAAACCATATGCCTTGTGTGCCGCAACCTTTAATTGCCCAAACACTAGAGTTTTATTTCAAAAATAAAATCCTAGATGTAGTGCACTAAGTGGCTGGTCATACTCCTAAAAAATAGGAGACCAACCCTAATTTAAAAACCTTTGTGTATGTCGCCCCCTCCACTAAACCAAACCTAGATTTTATTCCAAAAATAAAACTCTAGATTGTGCATGGGTGGCCAACCTCTCCACTCCTACAAAATAGGAGAATTCTTCTTGGACAAGGACTCTCTTTAAACAATAACCCTTCTTCCTTCCCTTTTAATCATTTAATTAAACCTTTTAATTAAAACAAATTACTAGGCCGGATTTCATTATTCATTATGGCCTAATGTGTGTGCCAAATTTACCATGAGTGCACCTCATTATGTTTTATTTATCAACATAAATTAATGGCCCGATAAGAAAAATAGTTTAAGTTCTAAGCCATATCTTTATTGTTTGCGATCCTGTAGGTCCATTCAATGTTGGTAATGGGTCTAAATTAATTCCAAACCAATAAATCATAATTGGTCTCTAGCAAGACATTATGATTACCCAAATTGAAATGAATGTCAATTACGAATCAACACAACCTTATACAACCCTTTGCCTCTCGATATCGGAATTAACATAAGGAATGGAACTGGTCACCCTTATTTATGCTAAAATATTTCCTTGATCTATAAGTGTCCTAACTAAGTCAAACAAATGATAACACTTATCACTTTGTTTGGGTGTGGCCACACACTACTCAGTTTCACTAATCAAGTGGCTGGTGATATCTTCTCTCTCTTTGAGAGTGGCAATCACTTCACTTCACTCATGTTTCTTAGCATGACTCATGGTATACCCATTCATACCCATACTTGTCACTTATTACAAATAACGTTAGGCGTATATCAGAGTATACGAGAAATCACC